>WTSP01020960.1:4724-27275 GCA_025331215.1 Actenoides lindsayi
TCCACCGGCCACGGTGATCGGTCCCCCTGGGGGGGACCAGCCTCATCTCGGGGGCAGAGCAGGGCTCCAGATGATGTGGAACCAGCTAAAACACAGCCCCTTGAGACGGCAAAGCTGCCAGTTCCATCCTGCCCGGGCTCTGCCAAGGGAGCGAATTCAGATTCAGGGTTTGAATGACAGCCTGGCTGATTAATTCAGCACAGAGGCCAGACTGCCTCTTCCCGGCAGAGTTTCGGTACCTGAATCCCCGGGGTGGCTAATTTAAAACCCTCCTCATTAAGAAAAGCACTTGGGAAGGGTGGTTTGAAGATGACAGAACCAGAGCTGGAGAGGAACATGTTTAACTCCTTGAGCACAGCCCCTGCGTGCTGTTAACCTCCAGCTCGTGGCTGTTTTACATTGTAAAACAAACCCTCTGTGAATTGTTTCACAGGCATAATCTTATCGGTGAAGACCCGCTCTGAACAACAAGTGTCCAAGCTCAAGCAAGCAAACCTGAAACTTGCAACGAAGGTGGAACAACTGGAACACAGCTGCGTAGAGAAGGTAAGAAACCACTTTTAATGGAAACAAGGTCTATCTGCTGGCTGCTCCCCAGGACGAGCTGGTCTGGGATCCTGTTGCAAGGTCGCTACCGTCAGCTTGGTTTCTTCATCGGTAAGCGGGGTTGAAACCACGGCCTCGCCTGGCCTTCCCAGAGCTGCTACCTCTGTCCTACCTGCTTTAGCCAGGTTGTCCTGTTTTACTGCGGTGAAATACCTTAAAATAGTTTCCCAGGTTCTAGCAGCTCTTCCCAACACTGAAATCTAAGAGCTAGATTAATGGTTTGACTTTTGTTGCCAACAGGAGCAAGAAATCGAGAGGCTTAACAAGATCTTAAAACAGCATGGACTCATCAGCGAGCAAAAATAGGAGGCCAGTTTGGCAAGGTGGGAAAAGTCTGCCCCGGAGAGTGCGGTTTTGAAAGCTACTGGTTTGACCTGCAAAGTTTTCCTGCCTTTTTGCTTTTTCTGGTATAGTGTTGTCTATAAACGTTTGCTCTTTGCTTTCTCTTGTATAGTGTTGTCTATAAACGTTTTCTATTTGACCAGGCTTTGATTAGATCTTGGGATTGCAAAAACAGTTTGACTGGAAAATTAATCACGCGTGCTCCCAGTAAACAGTGATTTCATAAGACTGTTCTTGTACAGTTGTATAGGCAAAAGTGCAAAATAATTTAATAAAGACCCATCTTTACAAGCTATATGCCCCCAAAAGTACCACTTAATTTAAAATAACTTCATTTTTCTGGGGTGATGTTCTCCGTTTGCAGCATCTTGTAGAAACTTGCAGGACAAACGATGGGAACTCGGGCTGAAAAGGTCATTTCTTCGCTACCAGCTGGCCGTTCATCATTAGAACATCACTCTTCTTTGCCAACCATTCTTCTCATCTTGTTGGTAGTTTCCTCATTTCTGTTGCTGCTTGTACCACTGCGCTGTTTATATAACGTTCATTTCAAAACTAACCAACACTCCGCTCCTTCAGTTGACAATCAAATCAGCACCAAAATAGAGGCAAACGTGTGCCCTCTGACGTCAAGCGCTGCCTTGTTCTCCACTCTGCTCTGCCACTCTGCTCTCTCATCTCTCCTTCCATTTTAAGTGTTCGTTTGCAGCTCACTGGGCTACAAAGTTCTTTGTTTCCACGGCTCATAAATCATAAAAGATTTAGAATATATAAGAACAGATGTAGGTGAGTGGACTGCTGGGAACAGTTAGACTCCAGACAAGCCATTAAAGGGCATATTCTAAAGGACCAGGCTGGCGTTTGAACACAACGTGAACTTTTTCAGGTGCTGGAAGGTCCCTGTGGAGTGACTGGTTTATATTGAAGAGTAAAATTCAGTAAGTGGGCTTTGGAAAGGTGTTGGACTGTAGCAGGAGCCTCCAATTGATTTCAGCCAGAGTCAGCTGCAAGGGTCATTGAGCTTTTCTGACAGCATGACTTAACTGTTTGGATTTTTAAAGAAAGGTAATTAATTAGGGGCTTGGGAAAAAATAGCTAGAAATATGTGGCTTATTCATCTATGGAAATAGATAAAGCAGAGGCCTATCTAATAGCACACGATGACTTTTAATTAACAATTTATCTCTGCTGTTCACAGAATAATGAAACCTGGTTTCCTCCGGAGCTGTTCCGTGTCCCTGCGCGGTTCCCTTCCCCTCCTGCCCTCGCGCTGCCAGGCAGGCAGCTCGGACCAGCGCTGCTTCAGAGCATCCCACGTGCTGGTGGCTGGGCAAGCACTGACTGGTCAGCTAGAGCCACCATCACATTCATATTGCAACCTTATTTCCCCCCCCCCCCCCTCAGCAGAGATATAATTGGGAACTTTCCACTTCCTGTGTTGTTTTTTTCTGCCCTGAAGCTTCCGAGAACCCTCACAAGGGCTCACCCTTTATCTCTTGGCCAATTTTAACCCAGTGTGTCTACAGTTCAGAAGAAACTGATGGTCCACCACAGTGGCTGGATAAATCTCACTTCTTTAGGAAATGGACTGAAAACCAGAAAAAGCAGAAATAGGGATTTATTTTTTTTTTAGTGTTTCTTTTCTAGATGCTTACTTACCTTAGACAAATGGAAAGAAAAAGTCAAAGGGTAACTTCACATTAATGGTGGGCCAAGCTTTATAGCCTGGCTCTGCAGGTGGAGAAATATCAGTGAAAACAACAGAACTTGTTACAGGAATTGTCCTTTCCCTTCCTGAAGGAAGCTGCAATGAAAATACAAATGGGTCGTTAGCTTCAGCCTTCTCTTTGTACGACTACTTTGCCTGGACTGGGTTTATATGTTCAGCTGTTATTTGTAGTAAGTTTTTCTTTTCAGGTCCAGTTCCACATTTCTTTTCATGAATGACATATAGATTTTTATTGCAGTGTGTTTTGGCAAGCAGCCCACAGTTGCTTTTGAGCTGGAACAGAAACTGTTGGGTGCGAAACACTGTACTACGAAGAGTTACCTTTAGATAAACTGTAGATTAACTGAGTAGCTGTTGCACAGCTGATACCTAACCAAAACAAACTATTCTTTTTATCTTAAAACCTGTGATGTCATTACCTACCTGCTTCCATGGGGTGCTAGTGATGGTTGCTGTAACACTCACTATTCTGGCTTGTGGATTGACGAGGGATCCATATTTAGTCCACTTCACCTCTATTTCGAGCGACGCCGGTATTTGGCATGAGCTCTGAAAAGCATTAGAAATTCTCTCATTGTCTGACTCGTACAAGAGTGACCACATTAATTATTCATCTTATTAAACTGGCAGAATGCCCCCAGAAAGCTCACTCGGGGAGGTTACCAGAGCAACGAGGCCGTGCCCTGGCCTGCAGCCGCTGCAGGTACTTGCAGCCCCAGCTCGGGGGTGTCCCTGCAGTTTCTCCATGGGTGACAAACTGACTTTGTAACTGCATTTCAGGCAGGATTGTTCTACCTGAGCCCAGCAGGACTTTGGCACTTAGTGATAATGCTGAACTGGCTCTTTTTAGTAGGAGCTTATTTCAGTAATACCACTGAGACAGTAGAAAATCCTTAACTCAGCCAGGGGAGAATTTTGAAGCCTACAATCTTAAGTATTTTTAGGTATTTCTTCTTGAACTGTTGTGTTTCTGGTTGGGGAAATCATTCACTGTTGAGTGGCAGAAGCATACAAGAAGGAAGCTGTCGTTGAGGGGGTGCTGTCGTTCAGCACGTGCCAAGCAGCACTGCCTACCACCACCAGCAGGGAGGAAAAGGGCTGGTGCAGATGATGTTGAGGATAGAGGGTTGTTTGGGTCACTGCTTCTGTGCTTTAAAGGATTTTTTTGCTATCTTAGTCTAGGCTGGTATAAGAGCACCGAGTAGAAACACTGATTCTGTTACTTCAGTCTTGTAACCTCACCAGCTGGGTGCTTCATCCCACCTAAACAGCAGCAGACTAAATTGTGGCTAGAAATGGGTTGGTTTGTACCTAACGTGTTGTCCTGATCCACAACTGAGGTGCCTGGATACCAGCTTGATGCAAAGTAAACTCTATCCATCCAGCAAGAGTGAAACCCCTTCTTTTTTAATATTCCAGGAGGATTTTAATTCATCCAATCACTTTGGTTGGCAGAGACTTTTAACATCACCAAGTCTAACCATTAACCCAGCACTGCCAAGTTCCTCCAGTTTGTTTCTGTGTGTTTGGGTGGGTTTTTTTCCCCCCCATAGGTCTGAGAAACAAGCTGATGCTGCAGTACAGCTACAGCTCTCAGGAGAGGGGACAGTGAGGGTGGAGGGGGTGGTGGTGATGGTGTAACTTTCACCTGGTCTGAGGTGTGGAGGTGAGTTATCGGCACCCAATCGAGCACATCCTGGGCTTGAGAATTTCCAAATGAGGCCACATATTCAGGAAAGCTTTGTCCCTTCAGTAAATCCAGCAGGGTCTGAGCCAAGGGCTGGCACTTCATAGCTGCTGTCATTCTTCCAGGAAGAAAAAAAAAAGAAGATGAGTTAAAGCAAAATCCATCAGTTTGGCACAAAATAATTTCTCCTTGCTCGGATGCACTGTTCAAGCCTTCTGGCTATGGCTGTTAATGTACACAGTCTTTTCAAGAGAAAAACCATTGTTAATTAAATGACTTTTTTTAAAATAATTAAATGCTTCATTCCCAATACTCCTCCAGGAGTATAAACGTCCCAGGACTCGCACAGATCCTGAGGGAAAGGGTTGTCAGAGGGCTAAAAGCACTAAATCAAACCAAAAAAAGTAAAATGAATGTCCTCTTACCGTAACTTGCATCCTGCTATCATGTTATAACCAAATAATATCGGGGTCCTGGCTCCCTGGGCTGCCAGACAGTCCTGGTTGGATGTACTTTGCAGAATGGTAAATTGACCGTATTTGTTGGTATTCTGAATGATGCCAGATGTGACACAGGGTTAAAGAGAAATACAATACTTGATGTATATCATCCTTAATCATATCCTTAGAAGATATCTGACAATGCTGTAATAGCTTGAGGCTCTTCTTACATTTGGAAGAAGCACTAGAGTACAATGAAGGTCTAAATCTACCTCACTAAAATGTCACAGGAGATTGCAGTCAGGACTGAGTCATTTGCTACTTCGAAAGCAGCCAAAATACCCCCACGTTTTTACTTTTGGTAAAGAACAGATAGATTTTTAAAGATGCCCAGGCTAGAAAGGGTTTGTGGAGGTGAACCAGAAACAGAATTTCCCCAGGGAAAGGATATCCTTGTGGTCGGAAGCCCGCTCTGATAGGCAGTCCAACGACGTAACCGGGATTACCGCTGAGAGGAACTGGCTCTGTATTGATCTGCAACGCAAACGTACGGTGTTAGTTCTCACCCTGCACTGACATGGCTGGAAAGGCAGAAATATTTCACTTCTTTCAGGATTATTCACCATTTTGAACAACGACAGCAGCAAGGCTGCTCTGTGAGGTTACAACTATAATGCTGGGGCAGGTTTTGCTTTCACTGGGGGGTCAGAAGATGACTCTTCTAAATGTGAAAAACACTCGGGAGATGTTTATTGCCCAGTTCTGAAATGCTGCCTCACTTATGTATCCAGGGCAAGTTACATTTTACCTCGCTGCTAACAATTGTTCTGATTCAAGTTTAATAAGTTTTGTAATTAAATGTCTTTCAACAAGCCATCCGTAACGTCTCTAGCAGTTACCTGAGTAAAGCTGATTTCAAAGATCTGCTGTATTGAATGGGCTGCTTTGTTAATTGCCCCCAAGACAAAAGAAGCAGCTGCTTCTATTATTTCTCCCGCGTCTGTGTATGTAATGTGATAACTCACCTGAAAATTAAACATTTTAGATATTAATTAGAGCAAATACATAAGAAATTAGGAGGAAAAAAAAGGAATTTAAAACGATGCGAGTATTGTTTTCTTTCTTGCTTAAGAAACACTTAACTACATGGTAGAGAGAAACTGCATCCTCTAGAGCCTCTTCAAAACTGACTTCTTGATAAACCTCTTCTAAGCATAAGCCAAATGTTCATCTATTTAAGATGAAAAGATGACTTAATTTGCACTGTGTATTCCTCTGTCTCTGCCACCGCTGCGCCTGAAGCCATCTCCTCCCAAGCACAGATTCTAAACTCATGTTATTGTCTGTCATATGCCCACAGTAATAATAGAAAAGGATTTCATCCAGTCTCCACGTTGCAGATAGTTATTATTTTGTTACAAAACATTCTCTTTTCTGCCAAAGTCAGTGTTTCTCCTGGCACGTTTGCTTTGGAGATGTCACAATATATGGAAACCATGCAAGGCCCTTCTCGCATCTCTGCAGTCTGTGAATCAGCAGTGATTTGATGAAAAGATGACTTAATCTGCACTGTGTATTCCTCTGTCTCTGCTTTCCATCAAACCCGAGGAGGTAAAGAACTCTCATACCTACCCCAAGAACTAGATTTATGCACAGTTCATCCAAAACCACAGGGAGCCTGAGGACATCACTACCATCAAGTAACGTCCGCGTTCCGTTCAGAGACTGGACAGCTATGGACTGGACAGTAATATTAACCTGAAAAACAAATTCTTGTCATTTCTGAGTATTGTCTGCAATTATTTGGGGCTTTTTGCTGTATCATTATACTTGTGACTGCTCCGGGTTCTGTTCCCCAGCCAATAATCCTCTGAACAACTGCTACGTTACTCGTGTTGCTGAAGTTCAACAAAAGGTTCTATTTTTAAGTTAACTAGAGAGAGGTATTTTGAAAGAGTTTTAGATGAGAGGAATGTATCATGCTTAAATGTTTGTAGGTAGCATATTATGTTGGAGTTTCTAAGTAGTAGTACTGATAGGAAATGGTAGAAATTTTGTAACTTAAAGATGAAGTCCCTGTTCTGATTAAGTCAGTGAAAAACTCCCACTGACTGTAGCTGAGTAAGAACTTTGTCCCCGAGCTGTTACAACCAGGTTAGAAGGATACTTACCACCTGACTTGATCTGGGCACCTAGGGAAGAATAAAAGAACAAATTCACACAACAGCAAAGGTATGACCTAGTCCAAGCAGCAGTTAAGGCTTTGCCTGTGTAACTCTGTATCGTGACGATAACTTTCACGCTGTGGAGGTGATTGGATAAACACTACTGTGTCCAGCTAGTGTGAAAACAACTGTGGAAAGTTCTTTGTGGCTAGCAGGCAATAGCTTACAGTCCAAGCCTCTTCTTCCCCTGACAGTAACTGGAAAATTTCCTGGTGACTTCTATCAGTTCTTCCATCAGGCTTGGCTTTGACTACGTTCCCAATTAATATACTGCTCAGTAAGTAAGTAGTAGATGAATCTGGTGCTTCCCTTGGACACTTTGTCTGCAACTAAGAAACACTGAGAAAGCTTATTTACATCAGAAAAGCCACCCGAGAAAGGCAGCTCAGTTTGTGCGTGTGACTGGTGCTGTGCTGTGTTGTTGTTGTTTGACCTACTGAGGGCACCAGAGAACACTGTTCCTGCTCCAGAGACACTTGTCACTGTCCCTGGACTACCATTTTAGGAAGCCTACCAGGCTGCTCCTACCCAAAGCAAGGAAGAGCTTTTGTTATCTCACTCTGACTGTAAAGAGACAATAGGTTCACGGTGTCTTAACAAAGAAATGAGAAGCAAGTAACCCTCTTGTTATATAGCACGTGGACAGTTGCCCCACTGGAAAGTTTCCACCGAATGGAAAGGCAGAAAATGTCAGATTAAGGTCATCAATCAGGCCTGCAAAGCACTCAGAGCACCGTTTTCTCAAAAAGCTTTTATTTTTGTGACTTCCCACTGAGTGTTTAGTTCCTATCTTTGGGAAGGGACCAAAAATTAGACTCTGACCATGAAGCAGATCCTGCAGAATTATGTCAGGATACAGAGACCAGTCTGCTCATCTAGCATATCACATCAGAGAACACATTCCTATGAGCTGGAGACCTGAAGGTGTTGCAGATTAAAGTCTGTCACATATTGACATCCTGAGGGTCAGCTCAGCCACCAGAATGAGCTGCATGACTAAAAGTGCTCGTAGAGATCAGACTCATCCTCCAGAGAGGCATACTCTTTCTGACTAGGGCAGAAGGAATGCTCACTGCTCCTAAAATTCTCTTTATCTGTGGCTGTGGTGATGGATGATGCTTCTGTAGGTCACTGGCAGACTCTGGCCTCACTGGGGCCTCCCACATACTCATCTTCCCACCAGGCAGGGGCAGGCAGCTGCACAGTCCACGCTAGCCGTGGTGTGAAGTGTCACGCTAAGAGTATCTTGGTAGAGGGTTCCAAGCGTCCCCAAAGCTACTAGGATCTGCTGGGCAGGCCGGAGTAGAGAGCAGAGATGAACTGCAAACATTATCAAGACCTTCATTTGACGCATTGCCCAGACTGGCAGTGAGTGTGGGCTCACCTTAACTGGTTTTCTGCAGGAGGTGCTGTACCAGTCCTCTCACTGGGGGCTCCCAGTGAGCCTCCCTGGCTTGATGACGTGGTTTTGCCATTTCTTTTGCCGGCAGCTCCACCTGCTGGCACTGGAAGGGTTCCCTGCTCTGCCCTGTAACCACCCTGTCCCAAATACCAAGTCACTTTTCTATGGTCACATCCCATTTTCAGCTCCCTTGGGGAAGGGGAGCTTCCTACAGACCATGTTCTAGCATCGTTCAGCCTTCTCCAGTTCTTGCATCTGATCCTTCTTGAATGGCCAATGTACTTTGGACAGAAAGCTGAGCTGTCCTAAGCTGGGCTGTTGTCACTGGCAAACAGCACATGGGTAATGTGTTATGTACTGTTCTACTTGCTGCTCTAATGAGGAAGGGGAATTAATCTTCTAATTCAAAAACATTCAGCTGCTTGGACCCTGTCCTGAGGTGAGCTTTCTCTTTTCTGGTCCTGCAGCCACCAAGTTGGGTGCACCTGAAAACACTTAAAGCCCTTCTGAGGCAGAGCTTTCTGCACCTCTTCCACAGCAGGATGATCAAAACCTAATTGTGAGCAACCCTTTGCTGATTGATCCTTAAAGATCAGGAGAATGATCCCACCTGTGAGAGTGTGAACTATTTAAGTGATCTTGCCTTCACTGTTGATAGCTTTGGAATCTGTGAGGAGACTGGAAGGGATCTTTAAGCAGTCACTCACTGGAGAGTACTAATTAAGTTAATTTAAATAATGATATAAATTACAAACATATGCTGTTTCTCAATGATCTTCATCTTCTAGGAGGAGCTAGCAGGGTAAGGTATTATGTATTTCAGTTTCAACTTTGCATGCATGATTTCTTTGTCTTTCTGAATAGCTATAAAGGGGATTCATTTACCATAGGACATTACCCTCTAGTTCAAAACCAAATGAAAAAATAAGCTTAGCTTTGAAAAATAACCACAGACTGGAGTTGGTAGTAGGCTGGATACAGAGCAAGCTGTTCTCAGTGGGGAAAAAGGTTCTGTTCTTTGAGGAGCATAAGGGAGGGTCAACCTGTGAGTGTAACACCTCACTCTTAAAAACCGAGGCTTGGAAGAAAGGTGTATATGCAGCGAATTAAACCTTACAGGTTCTTCTTTAAGTGCAAAGGTTTACTAGCTCTTTAAAACTCCAACTTCTTAGAATTATGTGCTCTGGTAATAGGCTGCTTGGAGCAGCTTGAACATGCACAGAAGCCTAGAACTGCTGTCGTTGCAGTAAGTGCCAGCTCGGTGTCGCAATCTCGTCTCTTCAAGACTGTCATTTTTGTTGGCTAAGCAGAGAACAGTGAATGCTTCTGTTACCAAAGCTTGAAGTAAAAAGATTTCCAAAGGTTTTCTGTATAAAAGTCTGTTGGAGAATTTATTTTTTTTTTCTCCCAAGCCACAATTTAAAAATCCAACTAAAAGAACATGTCCTTTTGGAAATACAACTTAATTCTGGAGATGCAAAAAGATACATAATATCAAGGGTCAGCTCTAGGACTGTTTCAAATGGTACTTACTGCTAAGATGCTGGAGTTGATATAGAATAGCATATTAACTGCTTCAATGTCACCACATTTTTCCACACTTACTGATCTAGTGCATTTTGTAGCCTGGTTTACTAAAAACCCTGGAGGAAAAAAAAAAGTCACAAAGTATTATTGAAAAAAATTAAAGGACAATTATGAAAACAGAAATAAAAAACAACATAAGAACTTTAAGTATAAGCAAAAGTGAAAGCAAACATAATTTCTATTGCAGGTAAGGTTTTATGTCAGCTATAAAGAATGATAAATCTTAGCTTCTCCAAAAATGCTATGAGACAAAATATTACTTCTTAACAATAGAAGCTTAATAAAAGCTAGAAGATGATTTATGGCTTCATTTTTGAGATCTCCTATCAGGAGATGGAGATCAGGGAACTGTGTGAAAGGTTAAAATGTAGGGCTCCAGTCTGACTTGAGTTGCATTCAGGCTGTGAAAGGAACCTCACTACAGCAGCCAGGAAGCTTACAAAGGTTGCCCAGTTAGGTCTTGCTTTGTGTAATGGCCTCTTCCCTCATGGTGTCACCCTTGTACTATTTATTAAACCAATTATACCAAATAGGATGGTTTATTGTTGGATAAGCAACCCATTAACAAGACTCTCAAGGATTTACTTATTTAACTTTGAATATTTAATAATGATGCAACGTGACCTCCAAGCTACATCTAAAAATCCCCTAGAAAACCAGAAGGTATCTGAAAAAACATTTGTTCTTGGATCTCTCTCTGAATTTATATTTGTGCCACTTTACTGACTGATTAAGTTCCAGGCAGAGATGAATACTCAAAAGCAAATAAACTGGAATTCAAAAGCGTTTTCCAACCTGCAGGATTCACATCAGAGCACCAAGAGGAGACAACAGGACTAGGCAGTCTCAGAAATGCATCTGCTGTCTGGATAGGAACACCATACTGCCAAATAAAACAACATATTCAAGTCGGTGGGTGTGTTTCAGCCCATGGAAAGTTTTAGAGCAGTTATATTGACAATAAATCTGAAAGAAGTACTTGTTTCTACTATGTCTGTCAATAGTGTGTAGTACTTTGCGCATCAGTTCTTAATCCACTGCTAACAGCTTTGTTTACAATAGCAAACCAGCTACTGAGTTTGCAAGGATCTTAAAAATCTAGTTCATTTGAAGTTCATTGAAACACTGCACTTCTTGTTTTTACCTTTCTACATTTAAAAGCCATACTGTTTGTCTTTTCCAGAAGAACTGCTTTTTTTTTAACATTATTTTTAAAACAGATGCAACCAGTGCTCACTTGTTCTTTTACAGAACCATCTAATACTAATTGAAAATTGAATCAGATAATTATTTACCTCGTATCTGTAGGTTTCATTTGTATCAGAAGGATTCTGATCATCTGTGTTCATATTCCAGCTGTCAGGCTCAGCACTGAAAGAAGCACTTCCAAACTGTTCAAGCAACTGATCAAAATTTTCAGAAGTAGGCATTTCAGGGGAACTGAAGGAGAGTGCTTGTTTATCTGTCAAAACATTTTAAAGAACAAGAAAACTTTTAGGATAAAAGAGAAACAGTATTTAGTAATAGTTTTTCCTTCTGGAAGACTCAGAGAAAAATATCAATGCAGTTTTTCTTTAAAAAAAGCTTTCTCTTTTCTTGAAGAGAAAAGCAAGGTGGTACCTTAATTCATTATTTCACCCAGGGACATGAAAGCACAAACAGAAACATCTTCCTTCCCTGCAAATCATTTCAAAGCTGGGCATAAAGGATCTGCACCACTGGTGCCTATTACACAGTTAGAGGAACAGATGGGGAAGGAATCAGTTTCCCATGAAACAATTTTAAATGTAATTTATTGAGGATGCTAAATTCTTTAAAAAAATAAAATTTTGTTAGGGAGTGGGTTTTTGATAATTTTTGTTTTTTCAACAAAGATGACTAGGAATATGAGATGTTTTAACTCCATAGTTCCCCAAGTGAAAGGATTACAACGTAAGGATGGTGAGCAGACAGAATAACCAGCTTTCTGACAGGTTTAGTTCCTTTTAGTCTCTTTCTGGTACTTAAAGAGCTAATAAAAATAACAGCACAATGCTTCATATTGACAACAACTCTACTTACAGTTTGTAGCATGAATGCAGAAAACACTGGGATTGACTTGGTCGATTAATTGAAATATCCTTTCGGGTGGATTTGCTTCCACATCAAGTGAATATACAGCAGCTTTCTGACTACAGAGACGGCTGTCACCTCTGCAAACAACAGTAATGCAATCAATAATTCACTAGAAGTTAGTATTGACCATATTTTAAAGTTCTTTTCATGCACTGTAGCAGCATCAAAAAAAGTACTCGAGATACGACTCTTTTGAACACCATTTTTATAGCAATTATGCCTGCTTAGAAGGTTTACATTGTTTTATGCTCTGTGCTTAGTTGTGAAGAATTCTCCCATATGTTTTATCCAGCAGAGGAAACTGTGGGAGCAGCAACATGAAGAAAGGTAAGAGCAGGGGGAATGGGAGAACCTGACAGTGGAAAAAAAAAATTATATCAAAGCTAGAATGACAAGTTGGATGGGATCCAGATGGTGTGAGATGCCACAGGCTCTAGGGACTCAGAAGCACTTTTACTTATACAGCATAAGTGGGAATTATGACCTTTAGAGTAACACGATGGCACATAGGCCAGAAAAAACAAAACAACTCAGTTTTGTGACTATAGGAACAAAATTCACTCTGAGGGGGGTGGGAAAAAGTCCTACTTGAGATGGATGTCAAAGAAATGTCAGAGTGAGAAGCAGGGAGGTGAAATCACAATAACCCATCCAATCTAGGAAAAGTATTTGTAGATGTGCTGTGAGTTCATCGACAACAGCCCAGAACTGCAGTAGGCTGCACAGTAAATGTGCCAGTTCATACTGGGGTGTCCTACATGCTAGAAATACAGGGTGATGATCCCTGTGAAGCTGGAACTCAGGCAGGGTAAAGCAGTCAAGGACAGATACTGAAGAGCTGAAATGACTTTTAAAGCACAGAGTTAAATGTTTCCATGAGGTGAACCATTTTAGTAGGATCACATCATAAATCAAACACCCTTTTCCTGCTGTTTCAGAGCCCCCACTTTGACTTGTGCTCAAACCCTTTCAGTAGCTAACACAATTATGCAAATGTGTACAAATCTAGGTGTAAATAATGAGATCTGCAATACTTGCACTCGTTGAAAATCCCATGGATTTTCATGCAAAATGAACGTTTTACCCAGAAGAATTTGGGAGAAGAAGAAACATGCTTCATCTGATGCATTTCTAGTTGGCAAGGACAGAACAGTCACCTGAGAGAATTAAACTGTCACTCAGGAAGGCGTTGATTAGACCCTTCTGATATATATAAATACTTATAAATGGGTAGCAGTAGTCATTGTGTGCAAGAACAATAAGAAACCACAGTCTGGGATGACTGCTAATTCAAATTTCAAAGCACCGAGAATAAACCCCCGGTGTTCAGATCGGCATAATTTATGCAGAAGGTGGGTTGAAGAGCTGCACTGAGTGTTCTGAGAAGTCACCAAGAGATTATTTTACATTCTGATTTTGAGATAAGCTTTCTTAACTCCTCTTTGAGAAGATAGAATAGGGTGAAGGTGTTTTTAGGTAAAGTGTAAATAGCAGAGAGACAACTATCAGTGCTACTTTATCGGTATAAGGTTACATTTTACTGTTTGTAAAGTGACAGATGGGCAGTGAGGCAGCAGGTTGAGACACTGGCTTGTAAAAACTAGGATCAGAACAATGCTCACACTACTTCATTAAGCCCTGCATTGATCAAGTTTCCAGCTGATACCATAAACCATAATGGAAGAGGTTACTGATAAACTGCTGATGAATCTACGGAGGTGGCCAAACAGTCCCATGGCATCAGTTTTTGTAACTTCCAGATGCTTCATGACACTGATGAAAGCCTAAAGATGCGTTATTTTTCCCCCACCAAAAAGCATCACCACCTCAGCACTCAAAGAAAAGGAAAGAGGAGTAAAGCAAGGGGTGTCAGTTTAGAAAAGAGGGGGAAAAAGTGAAAGAGAAAGGGGTGGGAGGCTAATTTGCTGTTCTACCTGGTTGGGGCCAAATATTTACGGGCAGGAATGACTGGTGAAAGACTAGGCAGGAGTCAGGAAGGTTAGGAATTGGTATGAGGAGAGGATAAAGCCCTCACAAATGCATGAGGCACATGAAATGGGCTTTTGTACTTCATAGAAGCTATTTATCCACTTACGTGACAATAGGAACCGAACACGTAGTGAAGAGACTGAACTCGTCCGCGCTGCAATCGGGGTCACAGCAGCAATTTACATCACACTCTGCCACCAACAGGTCACAAACACACAGCTTGGCAACTGGCGGAGAGATTTAAACTAGAATTAGAACTTTACAGATGACAGCATGTTCCCCAACACTTTCATTTTTCACCTCGCCTTATTTTTGACAATGGTCAAAAGTTTATATCCAAATTCACGTGCTTTTTTTTTTTTTTTTTAAAGCCATCTTTTCTGCTGCTTGGCAAATCTATTTGGAACACAACGACAACACCAAGGGCACACTAAAAGCTGCTGGTGTGTTCCTTGTGGAATTAGAAAAAGGAACTTCATAGGACTTTTGAAGGTATGAAAATATACTCAGCTCTGCAGAGGGGGGGACACAAACCAGGTATACTTATTGACTTCAGTTAATTGGGGAGGAAAAGAGACATTTTGATAAAGCAGTGAGATGTTTACAAATATGGAACAAATCCCAGGGTCCAGTGATGTATTTTCCTGATGTGCCAACATAACCATAGCTGACAACTCTGAAACTGTTTTTCTCTGTCTTTAGATACTGTGAAATATTGTAATACTACAGGAAGTAATTGCTAGCAATGCTGTAAACTGTCTGGATAAAACACACTTGGCAACTTCTTAAAACATTCTTATGTTCTCAAGCTTATAAATTGAAATAACAGATATTGTTCTGCTGAACTGCTTAGGAGAGTTGCTGTTCTATAATAAACCTACACTTAAGAATAGCACAGAGTGCAGAAAAGGAAAACCAGCATTCTGCAGGCAAGAGATTTAAAGAACACTGATTTTCACATCGACTCCTTCTTTTGTTTCAACGTGACTGTCGCCCATTTCTCTACGGCCTCCTGGATGCTCTCTGACCATCTGAACAGTATCCAGGTACTTCCTGGAATCTCTGAAGTTCGGGCTGTTCTGTCAGCTGAGGTTAGCACTGGAATCCTTAGCTCACCTTGTAAACAAGAGACGTTTAAACACAGAGGATTCGATTGCAAGGTTATGTCTCTGAGATCAGGGGTTTAAGTCTCTTTTTCCCCTAAGATGTACACACTGGGACGTGATTAATTTGGCAAGTAATCTAGGCAAGCTGACCTGGGAAACAAAAGTTAAAGAAAAATACACCTGCCAATGAGAAGAGAGTGGGAAACATTTTCCGAGAGCACAGTAACCAAACCTTGTGGTCTGTATTGCCACAGCACTGCTACCTATACACAGAGCTGGGTCTGAATGAGGAGTCTGGGGGCAAACTCTTGTGTGCAGCCAGTTTGGTGTGTAAGTGGAGAGGTCCAAGCACATGCAGGGGGAATGGGGGTGCCCTGTGCTGGGCGGGCAGGAGAGCCCTCAGTGCCCACTCTGCACGCTGGGATCAGCCTGCCCAGTACCCGAAGGCTGGGTAGGGCTTGCTGAGCTTGCCTTTCAGAGCAGGCCCCGAGCCTCGGCTGCAGTGGGGGTGTTGTTAGAGCAGGGTGCTCGGAGCCGCGCTGCAGCACAGCCCCGGGCAATCCCCGAGGAACCCAAGGGGGAAGGGGGGCAGCTGCCGCGCAGGCCTGTCCCAGCCATGGGAGCCGCGGAGGGACCGAGGGCCCAGTGGCGACAGAAGGCTCGAAAGAGGCCGCGAGCCAGGGCTTCTTTTCGCCCGGGAAGAGTCTCCGGTGCTCCGCGGGCCCCGCCCCACAGGCCACCCACCGTCCGTGACCGGGGCCGGCCGGCTGCGGGTCCGCGCCCGGGCGGCAGCGCGGGTCTCCGGTGGCGCCGCGGGGCCCGCCGTGCTGCCTGCGGGCTCCTCGCTCGGCTCTGCCGCCCGAAGCGGTAGCAGGAGAAAGAGCTGGAGGAGGAAAGCGGCGCCGAGCCTCAGCGCCTCGGCCATGGCGGCCGGTGCCGGGCCGCTCCTAGCAACGGCGCGGTCACCGGGCAGCGCGGAGCATCACGGGAAAGGGCGCGTCCCGCCCCTCGCGGGGCATCACGGGAAACGAGGGCAGGAGGGAGAGGGGGAATCCGCGCCGCGGGGCATGATGGGAAAGGGGGTCGGGCAGCCCGCGCGCCATGGCGGGCGGCGAGGGGAGGTCTGGGCGCCATCTGCCCTTCGCCGTCTCCCGCCACCTTCCGCCTCTCTCGGCCTCTCTCGGCGCAGCGAGGCTCGAAGTGAGGCCGCACCCTGGGCCTGTAGCCGGCCACGGCCTTCTGCGAGGCCACCTCCCCTCGCTGCTGCCATCGTGGGCCTCTTATTTGGAGGAAATCACGAGGAGATTTTAAAAAGCAGTATCTTTCGCTGTCCCACAGCAGGGGAACGTGTTGGCTTTGCCAGTTTACTCAGATTTGAACATTTGTGACTACGTTCAGGACAGATATTGGTGGACAGAACGTCTATCATTTGTTCAACTGCGTGCTATGAGATAATTAATATTAAAGCAGCTCTGCTTGTTAGCTTACACATTTCCGATGCGTTTAAGATCAGTTAAAAAGGCTGTTAACAATGCACCAGGGAAAAGAGGATTTAATACATTCTTTTTGCATCCAGAATGACTTTCCAAAGCCGACGGTGCAGAGGGGACCAGGCTCCTTGATGAAAACCAAGCCGTGCTGAAATGTGCGAGCGATTCCCGAGCACAGATTGCACCCTGAACGCACGTGGGCGGGAGCTGGATGAATAAGGAGGTATTATTTCTTACTGCATCTACCATCAAAACAGATTAGAACTGGGCAACTGTTCAATTGCAATCTGCAATGTAATTAATCTGGTTCTCTCATGACCTTTTTTTTCTTCAACAAGTTAGGGCTTTACTTGGACCAATCATTCACCTGAACCCACCGCCAATACTTGCTGTAAAAAAAGGAATAGGGTGAGCGTAGCTCTTGTCACCTCAGTTTCCTCTTTATTAATATTTAAGTGATTAACTCAGAATTCCTTAACTGTAGGATGTGATAGTTCAATAAAGTCACGAAGCCTCTCCAGAAATACATACACAAAACTAGAATGCAGTAAGTAAAGTCCCTGCAACGTAAAAATAGAAAAAAAACCCCAAACACTGTTGTCATAGAAAGGCAAGACAAAAGCCAAGTATATGAAAAACCATTTGGAAAATCCCACCACCACAAAACACACCCACATGTTAGATTTCTGAAGCAGGTTCCAAAGAGCAAACTCCACGGTGTGTAGGACAAGATCAGGCCATTAATAAATAATGCGTGTTCTCCATCGCAGAGATTTTCATTTACCCTATCAACATGAGTTAATTAATAATGAAACAGGGCACGGTGATCCTCACGTGGGAAGTCCTACAAAATGAAAGTTCCAGCAGTTTAAGATGCAGTATATTGTTGCCTATTAAAAAACATGTTAGGGGATTTACTGTATCACTGTTTTAATTCTATTTCAAGCAGCAAGCTTTTGATGTGCTTTTAAGCGTTATAGCGTGGCATTTGCAATCCAAACATGGCAGGATTAAGTCCCATCAAGTCCAGTAAAACCAGAGGAAGTAACTGATTATAAACATAAAACTAACACAGATGTCTTTTATGAAATGCTAAGACTGAGCAAGAAGCACTACTTATATTTCAGCTTCTCTCATCCAAGCTTAATAATTCAGTTCAGTTTTCCTTTTTAACTGTCACTTTCACCACAGCCCTTCCCTTTTAAAATTACTTGAGATTTAAAGGATTTAAGTACTTTTCCACATCTAAAGTTACTGCTGTTCCTCAGAACAAAAGTGTTGTTCAGAATCGTGTGCTAGTATCTGTCCCGAACTTAGCTACAAACACACAAATCTCAGTGAGTACACTGACAAAGTCAACACGTTTCTGTGCAGCGGGGCAATGACAAGTTCTGCCCACGGACACATATTTTTTTGATTAAACAGTTTAATTTCATTTTTGGACATTTAAACTAACTCAGAGTAGAATTAGCTTAGTAGCCATGGTCATAAATAATGATGGATAAGACTTTCAAGCTATTTGTTGGCTGAACACGTGCTGCTCTTTCTGAACACACCACATACAGGGTTTTTAACTGACTCAGGTTTTAGTGTTAGGAAGCTTTTAGCAATAAAAGTTGCTCAACAGAGTTACTGTCATGAAAGAGCTTCTCTGGGAGGTGGTGTAATTCCTGTTACTTTAAACTTTTAAACTAAGGAGAAAATCCTAAGAGGAAACAGTTGTGTACATGTGTTGCTTGATCTAGATATGTGCTTTCAGCTCAGTGCCATTCAAAACAATTTTACCACTGACCAAAAGTCAGAGTCATCATTAAACTATAACATTCAGTACTTTATAGGGAAGCTGGATGACTTGGGTGAGGTTCTAAAGGAATTGAGGGAGAAACCGATACACAAAACCAATCAGCTCTCCAGGATTTCAAACAGCTAGGCTGTAGGAGGTGATAGAGCCCAATCCTGAGATGATGATCTTCTGACTCCGCATCTTCTCTTGGCTCTTCCCTTTGGAGGAGCCTGGTGTCATCCTTTTCACATCAGTTTTCTGGTTGATGCTAACTGTGCTGTCTGAACTTCATCCTTTCAAGGCAAACATTGGGTTCACTCTACGACAGATCACTTTAAATCCTCAAGTGGACAAGCATTTTTAATTAAGAGTCAAAACAAAGTCAAATCAGGCTGAAATAAACCGCATTCTGGTCTAGCCCAACATTAGCCCTTGAATAAACAGCGTGAAGCCTGGGCTGTCTCTGTACAGCAGATGGCATTACAGGTAATCTTTATCGTACTCCAGTGCCAGGGCTAAGATGCTGGGGAGGGGGAGTCGACATCAGCTGTGAGCGAATCAGTCTCACTACAAGCTGGAAAACTGCTTGTGCCTTCAGTGGTTGATGACATCGTCCAGCACTTCTGCCGAGCGCTCCCCGTTACCTTTCTCAGTCTGTCCGTCCAAGCAGGCCTGGCAGGAAGAGTACATTTTGTTTTGCAGCTGAAATGAACTGGTGTAAACGGATCTTGGACTTTGAGGTGGGAAGATTCCACCCAGCTGCAGTAACCAGGGGGATGCCCTTTGCCCCAGTTTTGGTGCCAAATTTGTGCGTTTGAGAATTTTAAACAAATATCACTTGGCAGGATATCGACTCTCAGGGTACAAGAATAATACTGAGTGAGAGGGCAGGGCATGTACTGGGAGGGATTTACAGGGAGAACTATCGGGATTGACACTGAACCGTGGGGACACCAATTCTGTCCCAGTTCATTAAAAACAGTTGTTCTTTGTCTCACAGGAGCCCAGTGAATGTCCACATGAAAACCAGTAGCAATTTTTCATCGGGGTACAGCATCATCGTGCCAGAGTGAAGGAGTTCAGCAAAGGTTACTAATTATCACCTAAATGATGTGGTTTTCCTTGGCTGTCTGAGCAGACCGGGGTGGGTGACCAGGGATGGAGGAGTATGAGCTGCTCACGGCATGCCTTGGCGTGGGAGCCCGTACCAAAACACCGAGTCCTGCCCTGCCAGAGCTCTCAATCTGCCAGCAGTGGCTGCCTGGCAAAGCGGTAGGGAGAGCGTCTCGTCCAGCTCTGGGCAACGGAGGAGACGTGGAGATCTCATTGTGGTGGGGGATTGCAGGTTGAGAAACAAAGCACAGCCAGCCAGGGTTGGACAGATCACCTGGCACTAGGCAGAGCTGCCTTGGAGCACCCTGGCTCTGTAGGCCCTATGGGAATCTGCTGAAAAAGGAGTTAGGCCAGGCTGGACTTACCCTAGAAGGAACCTGGAGGAGAAGGAGGAAGAGTGAGGGAAGGGAAAGAATGACTCTGTGGGGGAAACTCTGAAAATACATGCTTCCCTTTCCTGTTAGAGGTACGGGAGGGGGTGAGGCAGCAACGTTGGCTTCTGAGGAGAGCCACCTTGCAAATGCTGTTTGTCATCTCGCACGCCCCGACGGGCCTTGGCAGCAGCACACCCTTATCTGCACCGCGCTGGCTGCGCAGCCTGTTCCTCACTCCCCACGGCTGGGCCTGGGCCGCTCTTTGCTTTCCCTGCACTTTCCTTCTCCCCGTTCTAACGGGCAGATTAATTTTTTTAATCAGTTTGGATACAATTTTCAGCTTCGGGCAGAAAATATTCATGCCTTGCTTAAGCCTTTAGCAATCTAGAGGGGAGGAATATTGTCGCCGTCAAAACACCCAGGCAGTGAAATACCCTGCTGTCTCCTAACGCTGCCGTAATGACGCGCTTCAGTAACGTTCCCTGTGGGTTGGGTCAGCAGAACACGCCGCGCTGCTTTTCCTTTCGCCAGAGTCAGCTTGAGGTTCGGGTTTGTTTCACACCTTCCTCTGCTTTATTTACGCCCTTCTGTTGGGTTGTTATTTACGTATCTCGGGTCCTGGAAGGCGGCAGCAGCTTCTTTACGCCTTGTGTACGCGGAAGCATTAAACGAATCCGTGCACGTTGCGCAGAGCTGCCTGCTGGGAACTTTGGAAGGGGTGAGCCTTTTTTCGCACCCACAGGCAGCACGGAAAAACGAGCCACGGGTGAGGATTTGGGTCTTTTTGAACTTTAAAATATTGTTGAAGTTGTCAGCGCTGCTTGAAGTTCTCCAGGGAGACACCTGGAAGCCGCTTTTGCTCCTTTTTCTATCACGCTCACCTCCGATGACTCTAATTTTAGCGGGTTTTTTTTTTTGTGTGACTTACTACTGCGACCTTCTGGTGAGGGGTTTGTTTGGCATTTCACACCCCTTACCCAGAGTGGATTTTTGGGCAACGCTCTGCACTTTCATCAGCTCCCCGAGAAACCACACAAACATCACGCGCCGCAGTGAGCTGGCGCTCTCCCCCGACCGCACCCCGCCGGGGAAAACAGGAGGAGCTGGCCTTTCAAAATACATTTTTGTGTGCCGTGACTCACATAACCGTCCCTAATAGCCAGAAAGTACAAACGGCCACCGAGCTCCTTCGAGTTATTTGGAGCACGCCAGACATGCGGCCCGATATGGGCGTGGAGGGCAAGTATCTGGGTTAGGCGCAGCCTCGCTCGCCCCGGTGCCGAAAACGTTAATTGCAATAATTACAGGTAAACCTGCAGCCAACCGGGGAACCCGCTTCCCCCCCCCCGACACACCCCAGTTTAGGGCGGCGGACGAGCCGGTACCGGCCCACGGGGCACTCTGGGACAGCAGGCCCCGCTCGTCCCGGCCGCGCCGCAACCGCCGCCGCGGGGGCTGCCGGGAACCGCCGGCTGTTATTGTCCCGCAACATGCAAATGAAGCGCGGCGGGGAGCCAATGGGGGCGGCCGCCGGCCGCCGCGCAAAGCGCGCTGGGAGGGGAGGGGCGGGGCGGGGAGGGGCGGGGCTGACCTCACCGCCCGCTTGCCGGAGCGCCGGGGCCTCAGCACGCGCGGCCAAGATGGCGGCTGCGGCCGGCGGGGTGCGGGGGCGGCGCAGCGGGCACCGGCGGCTCTGACCGGGCCACCACACGGCGCGGCGGGAGGGAGTCGCGGAGGCTCTTGGTGGGGCAGCGCCGGCCGCCGGGGAGTCGGCCAGAGCCCCCCTTGAGGGGGGGGGGAAGGAAAGGAAAGGAGAGGGAGCGTCGGTGGAAAGCGGGGGCGCTGCCGGCAAACCCGGCCGTGAGGGGCCGGCGCGCGGGGCGTGAGGGGGCAGCGCGGGTGGCGGGGCTGAGGGCAGCAGCCGGCCCGCAGGGGCGAGGCGGCCCGCGGAGGGCGAGGGGCCGGGCCGAGGAGGAGCAGCAGCAGCAGCGCGGGCCGGCGGGGGCTGAGGCTGAGGCTGAGGCGAGCCGGCCGGCGGGCAGGGGAAGGAGGAAGGCTGGCTCCCTGCGGCGGGCGCTCGCAGGTCAGGCGACGGCTGCGCCGGTGGCTCCCCGCGTTCCTGGCTCTCGGCTGCTGGGCGCCCCACGCCATGTTCTCGGTGCTCTCCTATGGCAGGCTGGTGGCCCGGGCAGTCCTGGGCGGCCTCTCGCAGACGGACTCCCGTGACTACAGCTTGGTGACGGCCAGTTGCGGCTTTGGCAAAGATTTCCGCAAGGGCATCCTCAAGAAAGGCATGTGCTACGGGGACGACGCCTGCTTCGTGGCCCGGCACCGGTCGGCAGATGTGCTCGGTAAGTGCCGGCGGGATCCCCCTCGGGGAGGTGGGTGCCGAGGTGGCTTCGGCGTCGTGACCTCCCCTCCCTCAGCCGCACATGGTGAAGCGGCTCAGTCTGCGGGCGCAGACAAAGGAGCCGGTGCCGCCTCTCAACGTCTTTTATTTCGTGTCGAAAGAAAACCGTCGTGTTCTTTGTTGCAACGCGCCGCCCGCCTCCTGCAGCCTGCC
>WTSP01020960.1:27285-44113 GCA_025331215.1 Actenoides lindsayi
GTGGCGAAAAGAAGCCGGCGCGTTTTGTGGGCGGCCCGGCCCGCCCCCCCCCCGCCGGGGGCGGGGGGGGGGGGGGGGGGGGGGCGGGGGGGGGGGGGGGGGGGCCCGGCCTGGGCCTTGCACCTGGGGGTGCCTGTAAGGCCTGGTGGCTCCCAAAGCCAGAGGAACAGCCTGGAGTGCATTTCACTTGAAAGCCCGACCGAGCCCCGTGCGTGGTGTGTTGCGTTTCTCCACAAAGGATCATTGAAACGGGCACTGCCTGATTACTGGCCGTGTGCTGTGTCCTTGTCAAGTGAAAGGCAAAGTGACATTGAGACGGGTTTCAAATGTCAGGCTTCAGTGTCAGTGTTGGTTCTGCCCTCGCTGCGCTCCCCGGCTTGGGTTCACGTGCGAAATGAATCTTAAGGGTTCCCCTTTTAGAAGTAGTGAATAATTGCGGGTAATCGATGGAATCTTCGGTTTGTGAGCAGCCTTGCTGTTCACCGTGCTCGACCTTTCTCCCGTGCGCTCAAGGTTGAATTTGGGTCCTGACACTCTGCCAAAGTTACTTTTTGAGCAACTGGCAGAAGGAAATTTTCACCCAAACTTTGACACTAAAAAGCAAACTTTCTCCCCTCCCCCAGGCCCTGTTTTCTCTTTGTTCGACTTTGTGGTTTGTTTGTTTTCTTTTGTTTTTAATTTCCACCTGGTGGGATTGCACTGCAGCACCTCCGTGGTATGACGGTGCGTGATCATTCCTCACGATTTGGTGCTGTCCTTGTAACGTGGTTGCTGCTCAGCGTCGCTGAGACGTGTTCCCGCTTGGTGCTAGGTAACAGTACTGCTGGTTATTCTCCAGGGAACTGTTACTCCAAGGGTGATGCTACAGCTTTCAAGAGGATGTGGAAAAGTGGTCAGTGCCTTTTAAATACTCGGCGTCTTTTCTGTTGTGCCTGTTCCAGGGAAACTCTTTTTTTTCCTCTGTCAGAATGAGCCGTTGGACAACCTTACTTTGACATGTGACTGAAGCTGGCGGCCTTTAAAGTTCATACTAGGCCAGCACTGATAAATAACTGAGCAATCGCTATTTGCCCGTAAGAGAAATGCAGAATCTGCTTGACTTAGGTGGGCTCTTTGCATGGGGGAGAGGAGGGCTTTAGACCCATTTGATGATGTTTAGGGGTCTTTCGGCCATATTTGGTAATTACCCTATGTGGACCTACAGCTCGTCTTGTCTTCCTGCCGGAATCGACGAGAGAATTCCATTTCTGAGTTGGTCTTCGCTTCAATTTTCATGGCAACTAGGAAACAAACAGCGTGGTAACTCCGCTTAATGATCAAACAGCAGAGGCAGCTTCAGACCAGGATGTCTTAAGTACCAAGAAGAAAGTAATTGACATAGAAAACTTGTGGATTTTTTCCCTATAAGGCTGTTTTCATGGTAGTTCCTTGTTGCGTTTCTAGCATACATACCAAAAACCAAAGATCACTCTACATTCTGCAAACAGCAACGCTCAGCAGGGGTTTTGATGCGGTCTAACTAGATGCATTTTCTTAATCTGGCGTTCTTAAGTTTACAGACATAGGATTTTTCTGCTTGTTTCTACTCCTGCAACCACCTCTTTGCTCTCCCTTTCTCAGCCAGCTCCACACGGCAGAGTTTCAGCACCAGTGTTTTCCTGCTCTCAATCCCTCTTCCTCTCGCCACAAATCTGAGGTTCTGTACCAGTTTTTTAAAGACCCTCACAGAGTTTGTACCAGCCCACTACCTAACTCTGCACCTCAACAAAAGGCTGAGCTGAACTGCTGCTTTTCAAGCTTTATTTTCCAGTATTAATGCAACAAAGAGGCTCGTGTAGCTTTAGCTGAAGCGAACTACCAGATGCACAGCAAGAGTGCTTTTAGAGAGCGGTAAATTTCGAGTGTTATCACTTGGCCTGCCCTGGCAGTCATCAGTGAACAAAGCCATGCCAGATAATTAATTTAAAATTCTTCTGTGCCGGTCTTTTCTAGAACCAATGTATGGGAAGCATGTGTGGGATGGGTCTGGGTGTGGTGGAAGAGGGAAAGAGCTGCTCCCAGCCCTTTGGCGGGAGCGCCTGGGGATTCGTTTTCTTAGGGCAAACAAAAGTTGACTAGGCAGTGTGATTATAGCAGATACTAAACGCTTCCTTTGTTATCTGAGTGCTGTGCAGTCTAAAGGCTGAAAACCTCGCAGCATCTTCTAGTCCGGGCCTTATCCTTTCCTAGTAAGATCAACAGAAAGCTCATGAAAGTTATTTCCAGACCTCCCTTGTTAAAGGCTTGATCAGGCCTGTTACTGGTGTACTTGAATCCCTGGAGGGTTTGTCTTCTCTGTTTACTTTGTCTGGGAGGTACCTGTTGTGTTTGCACGTTTTCTTCCCATTCTGAGCACAGGCAGAAATAAGAAACTTAGAACCAGACTGCTTCCTTTGGGATCACTCTGAGAAAAGGAAGTGGCTTTACTGCTAATATTAATCTAGAGCTTTACGATGCAGGCTCGTGGTTTCCTTTTTCCTGCTGCTGGTACCATATTGTACCTTTCTGTATGTTTGCTGTCAGGGTCCTGGCTCTCCAGATCCTCACAATGTTCAGGTATCTTCTTGAAACACGATAGACATTATGTATGACTTCACACCTGAGGGTGTGCCTTTCTGACTTTTGAAGGCAGAAATACTGGTTTTTTTCAAACCTTAAAACCAAAACTCTTCAGAAACTAACACCTTTTATTTTTTCCCAGTTAGCATGCAAGTAGAATTTTTAGTGCCTAGGGACTAACCCACAGTTTTTAAAAATTAACTTAAACACTTTCCATGGAAGCGTGCTTATAAATTTTGAGACTTTTCATGCTGGTGATGTGTTTTGGGTTTTTTTTCCCTCCTTATTCCTGCCTTATCAGGCTCCTGATGCCTTTGCTAGTTGTTTTTTTTTTTTTTATGGATTTTCCAAGCTGTTGTGTGACTCATTATTGAAACATGACAGCAACCAATGCGAATCCCATGACAGCATCACTTATACAATGCTTGTGCTGGGGAGAAGTTTGGGTGTAGCCAGCACAACTTGACTAGTCTTCCAAACTATTTCTATCCCCCAGCAGCAGTAGGAAAAAGAAACTGTCTGGCAGCAGGACTGTTTGTCCAGTGCAAAGTAAAAATTTGGCAACTGTTCTATCAGCTGCAAATCTTGATTTTTAACCCCTTTTTTTTCCTTTGAGGAGTGGGGTGGTGATACTGTAGGGCAGCTACTCTGAACTTAAAGGAGTTGCTCTTTATTTGAAAATAAAGTTTGTCAGCAGCCTGCATAGCAGGGAGGTCTGTAAAACTGCCCTAGAATATTGTTAGTCTGGCTGTCATCAGAAAAGTTAACTACAAAACATAAAAGGCTTGGTAGATGAAATGTCAAGGTTGTTTTGGCAGCTACAGAGGAGGAAGGGATTCTTGCTTTGATGCCTGAAGGTCATCTAAGCCTGTGTTAAGTGGTTTATTTGGTGTCATACCTGTTAAAGAGATTGCTGCCTTATCACAACTTATCATGCTCAGGGAGACAAGTGGTCTGCTTGCTTTGGAGTAGCCTTTCACCTGCTCTATTGGGAGAACTCAGGACATCTTAGAGAGGGAGTGATTGGTGATTAAAAAAACCCAAACCCATATATGTATGTGTCTTAGTTTGTAACAGACCAAATGAAACTTTTAACGTTGGAGCAAAAGTGGTGTCACTTGGAGAGAAGCTACAGTATGAGAACACCCCCGTTACCAGTCGTGTTCACTGACATTCTTGTCAGGACAGCTAATCCTGATGTCAGCAGAGCTGTTCCTAAGCAGTGTTGAATGTAACCTCTTGGATATGCAGCAGCTCTCTTGAGGATGAAACTGAAATCTGGTTATTCTTCTTCACCACGGTTTCTGGAAGGGTATTGCACACCACGTGTTCTGATCGGAACGGGCAGCTGAACACCAATTTGAAGTGCTATCAGTACTTGATAACAGAGTTTTCTCTTAATATGCAGATCTTGGCTTGAGCAAAAAGCAGGTTCTGTCAGAAATCACAGAAGGAAATAAGCAAAGCTGGCCACCGTACAGGAGGTGAGGCATTAATCACACCTCTGAAATGTTGCAGAAATCTCCCTCTGTTTACTTGGTTCATCGGCACTGTTAATACTGTGAGGCTGTGCTTGTTCAGGCTGTAAGGCATTTCATGACACCTGACATCTGTCTGCCCTACCTGTCCCTTTGCACCATTTCAGTGCCAGCCTCCTGGAGCCGTTCAGCTACAAAAATAAGTTCCACGGTTGCACAACACCTTTGTGAGATTAAATACTTATGACTAGGTAGGGAAATCTTTACTAAACTTTCAGAAATAATAGCTTAGTGTTCTTCTGTAGCTCTCCAAATCCACTGAACAATTTCTCAGGCTTAAATAAAATAGGTAGGAGAATCTACCTGGTAAAAATCTGTTTCAGGAGCAGCAGTGTATTGTAACAGGGGAACAACAACAACAAAAAGATACAAGGAACTGCTGCTTTTTCCTGGAAGTAGATACACAATGTAATGTTTTCAGTTCCTTGTTTCTCTGTTAAGGTTTTCAACATAATCTCTCACTTTGTCTCTCACCTTTTGTTCCTCATCATCACTTACCCAGTTATTCCAGTACCTTTCTGTTTCATGCAAGGGTAGTTTAAGGTCAACTGCAACTTTTAAAATGCCCGGTGTGAATAAGTAACCTTTCCTCTTGTAGCTGGTTATCAGGCACACGCAATCTGCCTTTAGGGATTTGTATTTAACTAGGTTATTTCTTTCTCAAAACCTGCACTGGGGTGGGGGACAGACACCATTTGGCTGTCACGTTGTGATCCTGGCCACGCTGCCAGCGAGGCTGCTCCAAGGGTTACTGCTGGCTTTGAGCACGTGCCTCTTCAGGGTGGAGAACCGGTCTCAGTGTGGGATTTATCACTGATAAAATAAGAAATCTTACCAGTTTATCTCAGTTCTGACATGTTGACAAATAGGAGGTGCTGTATTTCAAGCTCGTGTAGTGCAACAGATTGCACTTTGGTACCATTTTAGCCTTTCTTCTGGTTTCGATGCAAAATAAATTCAGTCACGAATATATCCTTTTGATGTTCTTTTATCAGTGATTCACTGCTAATTTGGGTAAGGATCTCGAGAAATGCAGAGTTCAGTAGGATGTGTGGAGTGTCTTACAGAGTTAATTGTGGTTGCATGCAAAAGCAATTTCCGCTGACACTCCTGTGTCTGCCTGGTACTTCTCTCTGATTATTTGTCTTCTCTGATGCAACCTTTGAAAGTATTCATCTTTGAAGAGAGTTTTGGGATGTGGTGATGCTTTTGGACTCTGACCATGGGCAGGTTTGTTTGCCAGCTAGCCAGAAATTCCACTCGTAATGCTATTTATATTAAACAGGGTTTGATTAGGATTGTGGGTCTGTTCTGAACTTTAAGCCTGTTTAGTTTATATTTGCTCTGGTCTAGATGTGACTTGCAGAAGTGTGTGGTAAAGGGACATGTAAGGCACGTCTCAGCACTGGCTGGTCCATGGGTTTCTGCAGTTAACCTTGTGTTGGCAATCAAAACAACTTCACCTTTGCATCCAGCTGGTATTTTATCCTGGGTGCTTTGAGTGTTTCGAAATAAATTTCAACAAGTCTCAGTGCTGGTATCTGCTCTTGCTCCTTTTCAGTGCTGCAGCATCAGTCTCTTGTCCTTTGAATCACAGAATGGCTTAGGCTGGAAGGGATCCTAGAGATCATCTAATCCAACCTCCCTGCCATGGGCTACGACGCCTCTCAGCTAGACTAGGAGACCTCTTAACTACACTGAACTTGAGACCGCATTACAACTGTCTCACTGTGAGAGATTTTCCTCCACTGAATCTTTCAGAAGTTAGAAAGAGCCAGTTCTTGGACTGACACATGCAGCAAGCATTTAATCTGGCAATAGTATTTGTGTATTTTCCAGCAGAAGGCAATGTAGTGGAGTGTTAACTCTCAAAGCTTCTGAATGGCCCCCATAATGTAGTTAAATGCTTGAAGTAGTTATTCTTTTGAAGTAATTTATTGTGAAATTTTCAATTGCTTTATTTACAGTGGTTGTTTGTTTAGCCACAGGCATTTCACTGTGTCACGTGGACCTTTGTGTCATTTCTTCACGGGCTTGAACAGGGGTTATCCAATGAAATAGTCTTTCTATAAGATTTTCTGATTTACTAAATAACCTAAAAAAAATAATAATACAGGATTGCACACAGTTCAATTGCAACAATTCTTCTCAGCCATGCAGTTTGTCTTAAATGTCCCATGATTTCTCTTTGGTAAGACTGTTATTTCAAGTGAAGTGGCTGGATACTGGAAGATGGTATTGAATGTTTTATGGTGAAATGTAAGAAAATGAAAACATGAGTAATCTTTTTCCCTTGTTGCGACAGTAGTTTGACTGGAGCTTGGCATTATTTCTTGGCAGTGATGCTGCCAGTAGCAGTACCTTTGAATTTCCCTTTGGTGACAGAGGGGGAAAAAAATGTTACTACATCAAAATTGGTCCATTTTTATGGGTTGAGTTTTCAGTTCCTCCTCCTTCTGGAGTTTGAAATATCTTGCAAATAGTTTTGCTCCCCACTTGCTGTATATCGGGTATCGCAAAGCTTTCTTAAACTTTATTCTTATTTACATTTCATCTATTTCTGTAGCAGTTTGTTCAATCCATTTTAAAATCACGTGTCCCTTCCCCATAAAACTGTCTATGTTGAGAATGAAAAGGTACTGGTTTTATTTTAAAGCCATGCTGAAGGTAGGACAGGAGGGAGAAAGGTCTTGGGGAATGCAGAAGTCTTCTCTTAAGGCGAGACCAGTGCAGATGGCTGTTTTCTGGGTGGCACTGTGTGGGCTGGACCTTCTTGCATGTGCTTTGCTGAGGTACAGCCATTGATCCCGATGGCAGCAGGAATTGCTGCCTCTGTGCCAGAGCAGGAGGAAGCATTTCCCTGCTCTGGCACAGCCCTCGCAAGCCGAGCTTTGGGAGCCAACAGGGTCATTTAGCTGAACTGACTCTTCATGTTTTAGATATACAGTTAAAAAAAAAGAAAAAGGGGAGGGGAACAAACACATTTTTAAAATAAAACCCCACATTGGCCATTCTGGGCAAGGACAAGACCAGATGCCAGTGGTGGTACCTGTGTTAAGGGGCTGATGAGGTGTCTTGGGGGTGTTACCTGCTGTGGGGCCCCCTCCCGAACGCGACGGTCCCTCTTCGGCTGTGCCAGGATGGAGGAGGAACACACAACTGTCGTGTTGATGCTTGCACAGACAATCTGTTCCCTTCTGTGTGGTACAGAGCTAAGTCAGAGGACCTCCCCGTGGACCTCCTAGAGGATGATTGTTTTGGAAGGCACAGGCAGAATGTACTTAAAGCTGTTTATAGCTTGCAGAAAGCAGACGGGGAGGAAGGCGGACAAAGCCCTTTCAGGGCTCAGTTAGAGTATGGTGTGTGCTGCCGTGATTACGGGTTTGGGTTTCATGCCTGGAGTAAGGAGGGAGCAAAGATCAGGTGGCATGCTCTGATTTTTGCTTTAAAAGTTGAAATAGGTCCTGATAATTCACCTTCAGAGGTGCTTGCTCTGATGGCTTTCTTGGACCGCATACCACTGCTGTAGTGTTTCTATTTAAATGTTCCCCAAGAAGACAAGGAGAAAATGGTTACTGCTGGCTTGAGAGCACTCCCTAACTCCAAGCCTTGGTTTGTAACTGCCGTAGGAGCCAAAAGCTTGGGACAGTGCTTGTCCAACATCATCTTTTCGTTGCGTTAGCCCTGCTGTCAGCGGAGCGTTGCCGTGCGCGGCGAGCAGAAGTGCATCTGGATCGTGTCCATCTTGAAAGGAGAGAAGCCGCTCGTCGGGTAACTTCGTGTAGAGCATTAGCCTCCCACTGGAGCAGGGTGTCTATTTCAAGTTCTAGATCTGGAACGTTTGCTTAACCTCTTTGTCTGCGTGGCAGCAGAAAACAAAGGGTTAATCCGGTATTAACCTGAAGTTGGGGGACCTGTAAAGAGAGGATTAGTTTCTTGTTGAAAAAAAAACCCAGAAAAGGCATTTCTGAGAATGCCAAAGTTGCTGTTGCACGAGCTTCTTCCCAGGGTCTGGTCTGAAGCAGTGAAGACAGGGCTCTCCCTTGGTGTTCTTCTGAGAAAGCAAGCGGACGAAGCAGGTGTCTAAAGGTTGTGCACTATTTTTGGGAGAAATCTGATTAATGTTGATAGGCTGTGCAGAATCTGGCTGTAACCTCCTGTCAGATTATAGTTCGCGCCAAGGTCAGCTCTAAACCTTCCGTCTCAGTTTCAGAGGGTGTCCCGTGTGAAGGGCGTCTGTAGATGAGGCAAACTGAGTTTTACCTTTTCAGTCCCATTTTCATGCCTTTGCTAAAAGTGGCGTTTTTCTTCTGAGGGAGATTTGTTCTTCACCAGCTGAGCTCAGCTTGGCTCTTTGTGCTTTTAGCGTGAACACGTTATTTTACCTTTATTATGCTGAGGAAACCTGCTCTTGGAATGGTTTGTTCCTTACTGCTGAGGATCAAAAGAATTTTGGGGAAAAATTCCAAGTAGAAATATTTTTATTTCATAAATAATCCTTTCAGAACAGTATTTTCCTCTGTTCATTAAGGCCAGTTGAGGAGGTTCAAGATCCTTTAGCCACGGGGCCAGCTGAATATCATATCTGCTGCTTATCTCACCCTGACCAGCCCCCTTTTCTCCGTGCACCTTCACCATTGGCTGCTGCAGTTGCTCAGAAGCTTCCCAAGCTTCTGCAAAATTGGTCTGATTTTCTAATATCTGTGTGGGTTTGAATAACTGAATGGAAATGGACTGGATCGTGGTCAATTTTCATTCTCTTGCTTGGCTGGAGCAGTAAGCAACAAGTGATCCTTGGAAGGGGGAGGTCTCAGCCGGGTGTTGGTTACCTGAGTTTTCCTGAATGCACTTTGAAAATGAAAGTTTAGTTTTCTACTGAAATGGGAATTATTAAATAAAGAGCACAGGAGAAAATTTTGAGAGAAGATTTTGGGCTGCTGAATAGCGGGGGAGAATTTCTTTAATTTCTATACTACTTAAAATCTTAACCTTCACATCTAATAAAAACTCTTCTTCCTCTTTAATGGTCTTAATTGAAGGTTAATGGCTTTGAGCCCCCCCCCCCCCTCCCCCCCCAACTCCCCATCGCTTGTTCTCCAGTCAAGCTGGCCTCCTCCCAGAGTTCCCAGCATTAGACTTTTCCCTTCAGCAGTTCAGATTATACTTAGAGATTTGTCTAGGAGCTGATGTCAGAAGTTATCTCTCAAACACTTAGTAGTATTTACTTAATCAAAAATGTTTTTCAAGCAGGTGCTGTGTCCTACTTTTCAGTTACCGAGTATCATAAGCGATGTCAAAACCCAACGCTGTACTGGAAACCATTTCTGCTTGTGTAACTTTTTGTTTTCTGTTTTCTTCCAGGGGTGGCAGATGGTGTAGGTGGCTGGAGAGACTATGGGGTTGACCCTTCTCAGTTCTCAGGGACTCTAATGCGAACATGTGAACGTTTAGTCAAAGAAGGACGGTTTGTACCAAGTAATCCTGTTGGGATCCTCACCGCAGGTTACTGTGAGCTGCTGCAGAACAAAGTACCTTTGCTTGGTAAGAGAGAAAAAAAATCTCTGTGTTGGATCTGTGTTGTCTGTTAGCCTGACATACGCTTAGTCAGGGTTGCTTAAATCTCTTGTCAGCTTCTCCAATAATTTGCAGACACCTTCTTTTAATTAACCAAAAAACACGGGAGTGTAGCTGTCTTGTTACCATCCTTATCTTCTCTCCTATGCTTAAAACCTCTCTTGAGTCATTCAAGAACACAGGGAATGTGTGTGTGTGTTTGTGTGTGTGTATATATATGTATTTAAGTAAAAGGCAAAGAGCCTTTATGTGTGAGGGGTGGAAATTCAGCGGTGCTTGCAAGTTTGCAAGAGGACTTCTGCAGAAGAGCACGCTGGGGCATGTGCACCCCTTCTCTCTTACGTGTGTATAAATAACCATTCTCCACTGAAAACTCTTCAGTGGTTGGTTGTGGCTTTTTGCTTACGCTATGCAAGCAAAAATATTTTCTGATGATAATTGGTTGCTGTTCTGCTCGTTCCTTGCCTTGCTGCTCCCGTTGCCTTTTATGTCCGACGAACTTTAAACCTAATTTGGTTGACTTCAGTAGTTCATATCGTACAGCCGCTGGTACCCTCTGTCATTTTTACAATTCTTTGGGGGGTATTCGTTACAGATTTTTTTTGGAAAGCAGACTGAAGTAGCTGCTTAGCATATTTTGTGTCAAACTTGATTTTAGACAGGGCATCCAGCTGCCTTGGGAACGGTGGGCAGAGAGAGAGGCAGCGTTTGGTCTCAGCTGCCAACCTTGAGAACAGAATACTTTTTTTAAAGGGCATGTGACCTCTTCTGCACCAAGAAAGTGTTGCCCTGCACGATACACATGCTTCTCACCTGACCTTAAGCTTCTATGCCAGGAGAGCACTGTGTAAGCTATATTTAACTTCTCTGCTGAGCTTTGGAGCAGATGTTCTCGCATTATATGCCCGAAGAATAGGTTTGAACCTCAGAAGCGACCTTAAGTATCGCTGGAATAGCGGCGGTGGGTAATTGCAGGAGGATTTGGTGTGTTCAATAGCTCTTACTTGTGCAAAGCAGAAGGCTGGGAGCGATCTCCAAAGTGGGGCACTGGTGAGAGCTCTCGCAGCGGCTCCGCAGACGGAGGCAGCCCTGCTTGGCTTGACCTTTCCAGTTCTGAAAAGCAGCGTATGCTGAGTCACAAGATCTGCATTCCACGCATGGCCTCCTGGTTACGCTCTGCTAATAGAGTTCAAATTTGAAACTAATGATCCTCGGTGTTTCTCCTTTAAGCGAGGACAATATTTTTAGAAGCAGAACTAAAACCCTGGAATTACCACGGCGATGAGCATTTAGAGTTTATTTAAAATAAAGTGAAGGGAGAGGACTTCGTTAAGGGAGGATTCGTTAGGCAAGAAGTTTTCCTTGCTGTTGTGCTGTGAGCCTTGATGCTTAGTTCATCGGAACTGAATCTCATCAAAGGAAAAGTGAAATGGGAGGAAACCGCGCCGTTGGTTTCTTGTATTGCAGAACAATCTTGGACGCTGTCACATACAAAATCTGAACATTTCCTAAGATGCTGCTTTGACTTAGCACTCAGTGGGAGGGGAGAAGGTCCTGTGTATTCACAAGAGAGCAAATGAAGTGCAAGGGCATTGCAGGGAACTCCCTGTATTGGAAAGGGAAATATCTGGAAGAGGCGATGCCTGGAGCCAGCTGGACTTCAGCACTAGCAGGCCGCGTTGTAAGCTTAGCTCATTGCAAGCTTGTGGGCTGTCCAATGTGTAGCTGTGCTTGGAAACTCCTGCTGGAAGGGCGTTAAGATGGAAGATGACTTCACCAGGAGATGATACGGGGTCTGAGAGGCAGAAACCAGGAAGAAATGAATGCTTTAGCTGCAGTTCACCCCCTCAGGAACGAGTGTTGTGTTGGTGCAGAGGTTCGGTGACCGCTGCTTGCTGTGAAGGCTGTAGCCTGGGGAAGGGTATCTTTGCAATACGGTTGGCTCTGTGGCTTGCCAGCAAGCACAGTTGGTGGCTGCTTCCCAGTGAGTGAATCAAGAATTCCTTAGTGCCCTCAAGCATGGCTGGGACAGTTCTGAGCAGAGTTGACAAGCACACTTGTTTCTGTTCTGTCTGTTGTTAATCTGGCGCGGTATTTTGTCTCTGAAATGTGTTTTCTTTAAACTTGTGATGTTAGTACCCTGAAGAAGTGACAAGATTATTATCCTTTTAATGTGATGATAGCTCTGCAGAGCCGTGCTGTGAAGAGCAGCATTTGAATGCTCTGACAAGAGTAATGCCATAATGCCCAATACTTAATTGCAAGCAGTGCTTTACTTGGCGTGGTTTATTTACAGCTGATGAGTGAAACTGTGTGGAGAGCACCTAGCATTGTAGGGATGCTACTGGAATTCTATTATCTCAATGATTTCGGAATTTCAGTATTTTATGTGAGTTCTGTAAATCCAGCCCTATAGCAGAATGTGCTGACATATGTTGGGATGGAAAACTGTAAATAAAGCGGAACAAACCCAGCTATTTGTCAGCATAATGTGTTTACCAAAATCAAAGCAGGAAAAGTGAGTTCTGTACAAAAATCATCGTTGGTGTCGCAAAGATTTCTCGCGTTTTGCTGCCTTCGGTGTGCGTTAGTTTTGGCGTTGCTGGCTATTTCCACTTCTCTTGCTTTGTAAGCTGTGAGAAATCATCTGAATAATTGAACTGGGAATGAAATCGGTGAAAGAACAAGCAGTTTTGGCCAGGCTGACTCCGGTGCCCATATTGTGTTTCCAGGAAGCAGTACAGCTTGTATAGTGGTTCTGGACAGAACAAGTCATCGTTTACACACGGCCAACTTGGGAGATTCTGGATTCTTGGTCGTCCGAGGAGGAGAAGTAGTACACCGATCTGATGAGCAGCAGCATTACTTCAACACTCCGTTCCAACTGTCAATAGCTCCCCCAGAAGCAGAAGGAGTTGTCTTAAGTGACAGGTAAGGTGGGAGCAGTCTGTGGTGTGCACTGGGCACGTTCTGACCCACAGAAACATAAAGCTGCTGTAACAAAACTGCAGCCAGCGTAAGGGCTGGTCACCCTGCAAGAAGTGGCTTCTCTCAGCAGTAGCTTTCGTTCCCAGTCCCTGTCTGTGCTCTCTTGAGACTGGTCTGGAGTACGCTAATTTAGATATCTTGGCAGTGAGGTAGCAAGCACTTGAAGAATAGAGCAGGGGGACATGTGACTGTAACTCGTGTTTCCAAATAGCTGTGTTTCCCGCAGCATATTGTATTTGACCAAAACGAGCAAGGGGAAAAAAAAAAAAAGACTGTTTGGCAGAACACCAAGCTGGGAAACGAGAGTATTAGGAAAGGACAATCTGTGCACAGAAATGAGTTGTTTCAAAGGCAGACTTGTGTCTTCCCTGAAGAATGTCAGGCTGAGCCATCCTCTTGACTTTGTGAAGTCTCGCCAGTAATATCGAACTTACTTAAAAATTCAGCTTTCAAATATGGACTAAAATACAGCTCTCAAATAAAGGTTATACACTCGTTAATGTGACATCCTCCTTGTGAACACAGGAAGGTGATGGAGATCCTCAGAGCGCGGCCACAGTACGCGGGGAATGAAATAGGCACCCTAAGGTTTTGAGACAAGGTTTGGACACAGTGACCTTAAGGGTCTCTTCCAACTGAAATGATTCTGTGAATCCACAAAGTGTCAAGTAAGAGTTCTGACTTCAGTGCCAAAAATAGCTAATTTTGAAAATGTTGGTGAAGTTGTTGAAACTCCTGACATGTGGCCTTATTACTTCATCGTAAGACTGCAGAGGGGAAGCTGGGGTAGAACTCTGAAATTAGAACCCTTAAATAATCTCACCTCTTGATTAGACTAAAATGAAATGATAGTTTGAAATTCCAGAGCTGTAAAAAAAAAAAAACCAAACCCAAAATCTTAATTTTTCTGAGATTGTGTCATCCATGGGAAGACAAACCCCAGAAAACCCAAGGATAATTGACAATGTCCAGTGGAAGTCAGGAAAGCAAAGTCATCTGAGTCACCGTGTAATAAGGAAAGCGCAAGATAAATGAGCTCCCACACTTCAGTTCTGAGTCATGATTATAGCTTTCTGGATAGTTTCTGCGCTGTTCTTGACGTTAATTAGTACTCGTGCATGTTGCCTGAGCGCTTCTGCAGTACTTCTTTGTCATTTTTTGTCCCAGTTAATGTTAAATTTGGCTATAGAGGGGCATAGGCAGGCAGCCTTCACTTCACTGGCCTTCCTGCGGCTACAAATCGGTTGGGCAAAGCAGCCCTTCTGCTTTATGGCACAGCCAAGTGGCACGGGATGCAGCAGCTTCTGAGAATCAGATTTTGCAGCAATATTCATGGCCAGAATGGGTATTTTCTCCCCTTGGTGCTGTATAATGTATTAGATGTGAATAGACCAACGGGCCGTGGTCTCCTGGTAGCAGTTTCCAGACATGTTTCGTATTCCACTTCATTAGAAAGTGATTCAGAATCCTTAAGTGTTTTGGCTGCTCCTGTTGTGAATTGTCCGCTCAAGTACAGCTCGTACACGTTGAAGATGAGTGAGAAGGAAGCCCTGAGCTGCCATTCTCCTTAATGGTTTCCATGGAGATACACTCGAGGAGCAGATTAGTTTGCAGGATTGTTCATCTGGGGAATTTTCAATGCAAATCCTTTCTGTAGCAGCAGGAACGTTACCTGTTTGCAATCCCAGCTCTTTCTTGACAAGCCATCCTGGTGCAGAAAGCTCCAGAGTCAGCGATCCTTTCATTCTGTTTTACAGAGCAACACCTAACCGTAGGGAGTCACTGTTGATGAGCTAATCTGACATTGCTCTGTGTCTTAGAGCTGGAGTCCTTGTCCTTAACATCCCTGTCATCTCCACAGCCCCGACGCTGCTGATAGTACTTCTTTCGATGTCCAACTCGGAGACATTATTTTGACGGCGACAGACGGCCTGTTTGACAACATGCCTGACTACATGATCCTGCAGGAGTTAAAAAAGCTGAAGGTAGGTGTCTGGATTCCAAACCTCTCGCGTCCTCTCCCCCAGTTATCCCTCAACAGCTCCTACCAGCTCTTTTTGTGGGCCTGACTTTTGTACCTGATACAAAAGACCCACCACCAACTGATGTCTCTTAGAGACTTTTCAGTTAATACCACATGTGACCAGTCAAAAGAGGGATCCTGACCCCAAAGCTCTGGCTCTTGGATCTGCATCCAGGCTGAATCCAGAAGCAGCAGCTTGGGCATAAACTGCCAGGGTGGCAGCTGGTCCCTTGTCACTAACCTGTGACAGGAGTTTCAGCAGCGCCCTTGGCCAGCTGTATTTTAGCTGCACTTGCAAGATGTAGATTACGGACCTGAAAATACAGCATTCTCACGTGGGTTATTCGGTGGGGTGAGAGGTATGCTGAAAAAATCATCTGCAGCTTTTCTGAAGGGTTGTAAACCAGCAGTTGTAGAGTAGTGTGGGCTGTCTGGATTGGGGGCTGCGCGTGCTGGAAAACCTTTCGTGTTCTGTTAAAAAAAAAATTTCCTGGCAACTTTTCCAGGTTAGTGACCACAAATGTTCTTTTTAAATAGTAAAAGTACGTTTAAAATATTTTAATTTGGCCGAGAACATTTAGCTTAAGGCTGTTTGCTTACAGAAAGGAAAGTACACTTAGGAGATATCAATATGTATAACCTCCCTGAGGAAACTCATTTGTTATGAAATGCAAATAAGGTTGATGCGTAGAATTACACTGCGGTTTCAGAAATGTTTCGCTTGCTCTTATCCTGCAGCTATATAACTGTGTCAGACAACATGTGTGAGAGGCCTCTGCCAGTCAGGCAGACCCTGGTGTTTCCCACTGTCCCCCTCCCCTCTTCTGGGTGCGGTATTTGGGTCTGAAATGGAGCAGCCGGTGCTGTGCAGTGGAAGGTGTGGGCACGGGCTGTCACAGAGGCTTCGGTCGGGTTAGCAAAGGTGATGGGGCACCTGGTGCGGGTGGGCTGGCCGCTGACCCGTGTCCTGACAGTGGCGCTGTCCCCAGGTCACACCTCTCTGCCTGCAGCTGGCAGAGGTGAGGTTACTGGGCGGGCACTGGGAGTGGAATTCCCTGGTGGAAGAAAGTGGAGCTCCACCTTTTGGTGTGTTTGGGAAAGGCGCTGAAGTCCCCCGGGAGGTTCAGCCAATAGTTAATCATGAAAATGCCTGTTAATTCCCCAGGCTGTGGGAAGGACTCTTGGAGAGACAAGGGGTTTTAAAATCGTTGCAAACAGGAAGCACGGGGGATGTCAGCCCATGTTAGCTTGGTGAAGGAAAGTCTTGGGGCGAAGGGGCACTGAAAAGAAAGTGACAAAAAAAGGCACTTAAAATGCAGTCTGTAGATAGTTTGTGCGCTCAGTAGGTTTTTTGTCTCCTCCAACTTCTTCCCAAGCGTGCTCTTGTCGATCTGGGTGAGAGGGTCAGAGAAATGAGGCTTCCCATGCAGGGTGCAGCAGAGCTTGGTGTCTGAGGCCGGCCGGCTCCTCCAGCTCGCACTGCTGGCAGAGCTCTCAAACCTCCTGCTTCCTGCACGCCAGACTGGTCGGCCTGTTCCGAGGGAGGTTTACAAGTCCTCCAAACCCAGCCTTGTAGCTGCTGGTAGGGAACTGGGGTCTGGACTTAGTTGGGCAGATTTGCAGTTCTAACCCAAACTCCTAGAAAGACGGTGAGGCTTCCGTTGGGAATAGAAGACGGTAACTTGTGCCCTGACCTGCGAGCGCGGCCTGGCAGGCGGGGATCTCCAGAACAGCTCCCAGCAGACTTTCTGACAGGAATAAACTTTTTTTCCTCATGAATTTAGAACTCCAACTACGAGAGCATCCAGCAGACGGCGAGGAGCATCGCTGAGCAAGCTCACGAGCTGGCCTATGATCCCACTTACATGTCGCCGTTTGCGCAGTTTGCCTGTGACAATGGATTGAATGTGAGAGGTAAGCTTTGGGGCTTGCTTCTTCCTTCTCCTCCCACTCCTCTCTTCGAGAGCTCCTAAGCAAAGCCGAGGTTCTGTCGTTCCAAAACCAGATAGGAAACCGGAGTGCTCAGAGCTGTGGTTGGCAATAGAGCGCGCTGGGTTTGGCAAGGACCCCTATTGATATTTTTCTTCTTGGGGCCCCTTTGCACTTG
>WTSP01020961.1:17142-28989 GCA_025331215.1 Actenoides lindsayi
GTGGGGGGGCACTGGGGGGGGTGCGGGTTGCGGGAGCGGAACGACTCAGCCCCCGCCTGCGGGTGCGTGCGCAGCTGGGAACCGCGCACACGGGCGGGCAGCGCTGTCTCTCGGAGTGGAGGTTGGTTTGTGTCCTTAGGAAAGACACCGAACTCTGGAAGTATTAAGCTTCGTGTTATGTGAGCTCCCCCCAATAACAGAAGGTGCTTTAGAGAGACGAGAGGACTTCTGATTCTGTGTCATCTAGGGTTTCTTGTCTTTCGGTGCAGAAGGAAATTCAGCAGCTTGTATTTGCAAGTCTACAGAATTAAATGAATTGCAGGTGCAGAAGTGATCCCTGGGTCCTGCAGCCTGTTAGTGGTCTGAAGGGCTGATTTTACTCTATTAATAAGGCTGTTATGGTACCAATATGGTGAAGAAAACCCTCTAAGACTTGTGTTGGAGCATTAGAAGGCAGCCGTTTTTATTGTGCCACAGGGAATCACCCCACCTAATGGGCATGCCTGGTCTCTTGGTCATGGGGGATAAATACAATTTCAAATATACATATTCATTGTATTTCTAAGAATAAATGAACATACTCATGCTTTTCCTAGAACTCAATATATGCAAATGTCGTTGACGCATACATATTCAAATTGGTTGGCAGTCAGTAGTCTTCCTCACAGTGTTCGCTAGTTGATCCTTATTCCTGTGCAGGATCAGGTCATCCTTTGTCCATTCTTGCATACACAGGGCTGGTTTGTTCTCATGTAACTTTTTCTACCAGTCTTGCTCAGGGACATGGTATCTCAAGGTCCCCTCCTTATCACATCACACAATAAGAGTTCAGCTAAATAAACTCTTTCAACATAAGCAGAGTATTCATCGTTGGAAGGTGGACTATCAGCTTTGTATCAATCAACATAAGCAAAGTATTTATTGCTAGAAAGGTGGACTATAGGCTTCTTTCAACTCTGTATCAAGGCAAGTGTGGAGGAAAAATACTGAAAAGGGCTGGAGCTCAAATACATTTGATGTAGCAATATTAGCTAAAACAAAGCAAGCAAAAAAATGAGTATTCCCTTCAACAGGAGAAAAAAGCCCACCAAAACATAATTATTTTTAAAGTTTAAAATAGAATTTTAAATTCCTGCAACCATATTCTACATTTGTGCCATAATTTTATTTTTTTTTAATTAAGGCCTAAAACCTTCCTTTGTTAAAATAAATTATAAAAATTAGGTCAGAGTAGCACAGGCTTGTGGCTTAGATGCCTATTACAAGTCTGTCCTTCTGGCTGCATTTAAGTATGGAGAGTCAATACTACTGAAGGCAACAATATCAAATGGTACAGTCCCAGGAGATTGACTCACATGTGGACTTACTAGAAGGGCCATGATGAGTTCACTTTACTGTCACTGTTCCCTCGCTCTCTCTTGCAGCACTGCCAGCAGTTGTTGTATTTGGTAGTGGAGGAACTAGGGGGTGGATGAGGACATAGGAGGGGAGGAGCTCCACTAGCCTCTGCTTTGCTGTTCACATCAGGTCTGTGTTTGCCTCAGGGCTCGTGCATTGTCAGAAATCCCTCTCTGAGAGGATTATTCCAAAATGCTTAGGACCATATTCTGGATTGTGTAAGCCTCGGGTTACCTACATCAATGAGTGTATTTGATGACTGGATAAAACCAGACTGGTGTCTGTCACTTGTCTGAATGACAAGTACATCTTCAAAATAGACAAATATTCGACCATGTTCTCACTGCACTAGGGTTCAGCTCTATTCTTCACCTTGCCTTATTCCCCCCCCCCCTTTTCCTTTACTCCTGTGTTTACTCTTCTGTTACTGTAATCATATCACTAAAGTGTGCTTTCTGCTAGGGGATGAAAGTCTTGGTTCCAAGATACATCGTTCTCTGCCACTGTTTCAGTGCTGTGGTTTATGCCAAGAGTGATGGGGAGGAGAAACCATGTCTAGAAGCCCTTGTGGGAAGGGTGTGCACTTTCCTGCAGTACAAATGAAAAGACAGGATGTTGCTATGTTTAGCTTGGGTTCCTCTTGGCAATAAACGATTTTCTATAAAATATCTTCCATAAACTCCAGGTGGGTCTTTGAGATCCTGTCCAGAATACTACGATTCCAATGAAAAGCATGGTGAAATGTCAAGATACTGTGTAGCACATTTGGAAGGTATGATGTGAAAATATGTAAAGCTCTGAATATCAGTTAGTTTGGGTAGTAAGAGGTAACTCTGCAATTAATGTTGTAACCACTTGAGTCCCTAGGTAATTTTATTTCATTGGTCTGTGGTGCCTACATTTCAAGAAGGATAATTAGTGGTGGGAGAGGTCTGGAAAGGTTTAGAAAGTGTTTGTAAGGCTAATTCAGGAAAATGTATGTAGCAAAAGTCATGCTTAGTTTGCTTATATGAGAGATGATTAATGTGCTATAGGAGTCTACAAAGCTCTGAGTCTACTGCTAGATGGCTCTCTAACCTAAGAGGAAATTTTGATACATAGCAGTTGGCACATGAAGTGAGGCAAAGTCTGACTAAAAATTGAGTTCCAGCTACCAACAGTGAGGATAATTGGTTAATAGGATGACTAATTGCAAGGAGGGCATGAGGACTCTGAGTGCCAGGTTTTTAATCAAGATTTAAGTCTCATTCTCGGAATGCTTTCAATCCCAATGATGGGTTCCGGGCTTGATGCAGAAATTTCAGCAATTTTAGGTCTGCTTTGTATAGGATGAACTTCACTCTCTGAAACAAAGCAATTATAGAGGAACATCTTCTGAGTTGGTAAGTACAGTTGTGTAAACCACCTAGTAGGAATAAAGGATTTTGTTATGTAATACAAGTGAGGCTGAAACAGGATAAATGAGCTTCACACAGTGACACCAGCCACTAGAAAGTGTGTGCACGTGAGTGTTCACTGGAGACAAGTAAGGGAGAGGGGGCAGCACAAGACTTCTGTTGTACTTTTTTGGTTTTACACCATCATACGCTTACTGTGAGAGGTCAGCCTGTGGATTACGGGGCTGTGTTATCTCTGGGGCTGATCTTTTATGAAGCATGAAGAATAAAAGGAGCTGCTGTCATCTCTTTTCTTAACTTACAGCTTGGTACTATTCTCTCTCCATTATGGTGTTAAGTATTATCTTGTGAGCTCTCTGGTTTGGAAACCTACCTATGGTAAGACACCTCAGTGTTCCTCCATACACCTCAACAGGTGTGTTGATGCTCAGTCCTATATGTCTGTAGTCAGTAGTCTGTTTTCTTCTACATTTCCTTCCTTTTTTGGATTCAGAGCCCCTTGCTTGCCTCGGGTGCATATTTGTAGCTGAGTGTGCACACTTGTGATTCTAAATAAGGGACATTGTACTGACTTGCACATAATGATGAGGTTTACTGATAAGGCTTTGTTGTGTAGCTGGGTCCCTTTGGCTAGAAGTGGAGGCAGTGTTTCTCATGCAGAGCTGTTGTGGTGACTGGGAAAATCAGCTGGAGCAAAAGGGAACCTTCCTGGTCTGTGCAACTTTGAGGCTGTCTAAAAAACAAACTTCTTGGATGTGTTAATAGTGCTTCAGAGCACCAATTCTCTGCCTGTAGAACAGGGTTTAGTCTGGCTTGCTGGAAAAGACTTACTGTGTTACTCCAGCCCATTCTCTGTTACACTCTGTGGCTAAATTGGAAAACTTTTGTAAGGAAAATTGGAGTCTATGAATGCATCCATATAGGATGTTATTCTGAAGAACACAAGATTCAGAGAAGAATGGAAGGGGTGACTTTGAAAGGTGCAAGTCTTACTATCAGTTAATTTGTTACTGTATGGTGCTTCCGTCAAATAGGTCCCTATAATTCTTGCACAAGAGCTCTGCTCTGTGGTCATAAGCAAGAGGCATGATGCCAAAGTGTGCTTCCAGACTTCTTTAAAATTCATACTCACAAAACAGCCTCTGAGATATTTCATTTGCAAGTGTACTACCTTGATTGCTCTCTGATTTTTTTCTCAGAGACCTGAGCAGCAACTCCATCTGTTGATAGCTAGAGGAACACAGCTGTTAGTGTTCCTTGTGAGACAGCAGAGATGCAGCTGTCTGGTGAAGCTTCTCTGAAAACTAGCTGGAGTCTTTGGAGAAACTAAGATTCCCTGGCCCTTCAGTTAAGCAAAAGTGAGCACAAAAGGCCTGTTGTGATGCATCTATTACATGGATTTTCTTGGTACTGGTGTGTCCTATAGGAAAACAGAGACAATGACCAGACACCTGAGATGGAAACTTTGCTGCTTCCCCTTGCTGATGGTTGAAAATTTACCTCAATGACATTTCTAAGCCTCTGTAGCTTGCAGAAGATGTAAGCCTTACCTATTTACTCACAGGAACACTCAATGGATTTTTGTATTTAAATATCACACACACATTCTTCGTAGAGTTTATGAACAAGTCCAGCTTCTGAACCATTTGTAGGCTTCATCCATGTGCAAAAACATCTTATTGCAGAGACTCTGCTCGCTCCATGGTATGAATAATGCAGAAGAATTTCTCTGTTGAAGCTGGCTTCATTGTCAGTTTAAGCTGAACATGAATAATTGAACACATTTTCTTTTCAGGGACAAGAGCAGCTGCCATCTAAGCTGTTTAACCCCCTTTGCCTTCTCACATTTCTCATTAAACTTACTAAAGCCCCTCGTGCTTAACCGTGCCATATAGGAATGCATCAAATTCATTTGGGGTTTTTCACTTGCTTGAGTTTGTGTCACAAATCTGCTATGCTTATTAAGCAGAAGGCCTAAATGAGGGCTAGTTACAATTATTATACCATTTGTTTTCAGCTTTAACTGTTTCATTGCTGGCTTCCTGCAGGACTCTACTGGGACTTCAAGAGCAGGGTGCTGGTCAGCTAGTAAGTGCTTTCACAAAGCTAAACCTTCAGCAGTGAGAAATATCATTAAGACGTGTCAAGAGATTAAATATTTAAGCAGTTGGTGTGGAAGCTGTGGAATTAATAGCCTGTCGTTTAAGCCTTCAAAGCTGTAACTGACTTCCCCATGGAGCACCGTTAGTTCCATTAGGTGAGGGAGGGAAACCTGTGATTCAAATTTCCCATGTAATTTTTTTTTAATGGAACTTGTAGCTTTGAAATGATGGAAGCCAGCCTGCAAAACTGAACTTGTTTGTTCAATGAGAAATTCAGTGTTTATAATCATCTGTTCTTAAATGAAGTTGTTTCTTCTGGGAAAGCATGTGTAGCCAGATGTTCTAATTAGATGTGAAGTTCATGATGGGGAAACCTGAAGGGAGCGTTTGTTGTTTTTTTCTTAACCCTGATATGAGTGTCTTAGGAAATCATGAAAAGGACCAGTAAAATGTTCATTCTAAGAATAGTGCAAGAGCACTTAGAGTAACTGTATCATAAAACTTCACTCCTTTAAAATGCTTACTTGTAATTGCCCAATTATGCTTTTGATACAGCTATTTCATCTATATACTTGCAAATTTGACTAGTGTCTTACAAATATATTACAAGTGTCTGTCAACTCATGAGTGTACTATACACATTATAATGAGCATACTTTAAGATGTGTTTGTTTTTCCTTAGAAATTCTGTTCCTTCTTGGTTAGTAAGTCCTTCTTTACATGCTGCTTCTGAAGCATGTGAGCACATTTGGTATTGCGACTGGTGCTGTTTAATATCTTTATTGGTGACATCAACAGTTGGATTGAGTGCACTCTCAGCAAGTTTGCTGATGACACCAAGCTGTGTGGTCTGGTTGACGTTCTGGAGGGAATGGATGCCATCTGGAGGAACCTTGATAGACTTCAGGGGTGGGCCTGTGCAAACCTCATGAAGTTCAAGAAGGCCAGCTTCAAGGTCCTGCACCTGTGTCAGAGCAATGCTAACCACAAATACAGGCTGGGCAATGTGTGGATTGAGGACAGCTCTGAGGATAAGGACTTGGGTGTATTGGTGAATGAAAAGCTGGATATGAGCCAGCAATGTGCTCTTGCAGCCCAGAAAGCCAGTTACATCCTGGGCTGCATCCAAAGAAGTGTGGCCAGCAGGTGAAGGAAGATGATTCTCCCCCTCTACTCTGCTTTCTCAAGACCCCACCTGGAGTACTGTGTCCATCTCTGGTGCACCCAGCATAAGAAAGACATGGCCATGCTCGAGAAGGTCCAGAGGAGGGCCATGAAGATGATCAGGATGCTGAAGCACATCCCTTGTGAGGACAGGCTGAGAAAATTGGGATTGTTCAGCCTGGAGAATAGAAGGCTCTAGGGAGACCTTATAGCAGCCTTCCAGTACTTAAAGGGGGGCCTATAAGGAAGATTTGGAGTAACTCTTTATCAGGGAGTATAGTGACAAGATGGTGGGTAACCATTTTAAACTGAAAGAGGGTATATTTAGATGAGTTATTAGGATGAAATTCTTCACAGTTAGGGTAGTGAGACACTGGAACATATTACCCAGAGAAGCTGTGAGTGATCCATCTCTAGAAGTGTTCAAGGCCAGGTTGGATGGGGCTTTGAGCAACCTGATCTAATGGAAGGTGTCCTTCCTGGCAGGGGAGTTGGAGCTTGATGATATCTAAGGTTATTTCCAACCCAAACCAAAGCTGTCTCTGAAAATAATGTTCTTGAAGGGAACAAGGGAAACTGAGTGTGGGAGTGTCTTCATCCTTCCAGAAATATACTTCTAGAAATAAACTGCCTCATATTTTAGATACTGTGATGAAATTGTTTGGATTCTGTGGAGCTGATGTCTTATAGCAAGGCGTGGGCTGTTCTGTGGTGTTATGGGAAGCAGAAAAACAGTTCTGTGCAACTGGCTGTACGATAGCTGTTGGAGGAAAGCTGTAATGACTCACAGCCTGTGTGATGCCTTGTGTCTTATGGTACTCTTTAGAATTGCAGTCTTTTGCCAAAGCTTCCTTTCCCAGCAGCTGTAAAGTTGGCTCTCAAATTCCAGCATCCAGATTGGATGTGTTCTAGTGGTGTCATGGCTTTTTGACCCTGTGAAATTGGTAGTGTAGTGGGATTTCTGCTTTAAAGAAAAATAAAAATAAAGAAAAATCTAGACGAACAGGCATGCTTCAGGAGAAGAACTAAGAGACAGGAGCAGGGGACCTGGATGATCCGAGACCCAGTCGCTGTCACTGCAGCAAAATAGGTGGGGATTGAATCTTTTGCATTTTATGACCTGTGTCCTGCTAGTGGCCTGACCATAGTGTATGGGGATGCTGATGAGTTGCCTGATCTTAATTGAGCTTAGCTACATTCGTGCAGTAAAGACCCTGTGTATTATGTTCACTTTATGCTGAGCAGGGCTCTGCTGAGAAGGGCCACACTCGCAGCTTCATTTCGAGGAGAACCCAAAGGACTGTGGCTCCTACCAGTAATATTTTTGAGAGGAATCTGGAAAAGGCTCACTTTCCCAGCCCTCTTGCCACATAAAGATTTTTTTTTTCCCCTGACAAGGAAGCACCACAAAATCCTGGAAATGTGATTGCACCATTAATGAAACACTGCTTTAAAGCTTTTTTAAAAAGCCATCTGTCCAGAGCCTTATCCTGACTTAGAAATTTAATCTAGTTTCAGGCAGCCCATTTACTGAAAGCAGTACACTAGCTGAGCAAAAGGCACTTAGGAAGTTAGGGAGAGGAATAAAACTTAAACATGAGCACTTTGGTCCTGTTTGGTCTGAACAGTAAACAGCCCCAAAGAGACCATGGCAATCTGCCTCTTCAGCTGTGCTAGTGAGGCAGAGAGAGAAGTCTAAGTCAGTTGGGTATGTTGCAGGTCCAAAAGTGATTTTTAGCCCACACAGATTAGGATGTCTCTCCAATTCTTGCTGAAAGGTCCTTCTATTTTTTTTTTTAAACCTTTTAAAAAGTGGCAGTAGGCAATGCAGAAATAAGTTTTTGTTGGCCTTCAGGAAGTGCTCAAGTTGTTACTTTTCAGTGAGTAAGTTGGTAAGAAGTGAATGAAACAGCAGAAGTCATCTTGCATGATATAAAAAAATGGGAGTCCCAATGCACAAGAGATGCAGCAATTGCTACAAGGCAGGATGTGAGGAAAGTTATTCCTACAGCTGTTTCATTGCTCTCTCAAAGCTTTTTTGATGTATTATGTCTGTTTCTACTCTTCAGCTTTGGTTTGTGTTTAACAGGGTAAATTCAGCTGGGGGGAAGCCACCTGAAGGCATTGCTGTTGCTGCAGGTTGAGTAACATTGGCTACCCTTTACAGTTCAGTGCCTTTGTCTGGTAGACGGGTAAATCTCAGAAGGCCTGATCTGATAAAAGGATCAGAGATAATGGGCTGTTCACTGACATAAATTCTTGAGTTTTGAATGTGGTTTTTCAGACAACGTAGTAGTAAAAATGGCATATTCATTTTGTACAGCCTGCATGTGGCTTAGTACTTGGTGGCCTGTCCTTGGCCATACAGCAGATCTGAAGATGTGATCAGTGCTAATGTGTGGTAGCTACAAATGATAGGAGGAGATGTCACGACTTGAAAGACTAAATCCCTAGTAATATTCTGAAGGTGTTCAAGTCATCTCTGATCTTTTTGATTGGATGAGAACAATGTTAAACAGAAAGAAAACATTAGTATTTCTTATGGTAACCCTTTGTTGTTCTTTTGCATCCCTGCTACAGCATAGCTCCACCTGGAAGGAGGTGACAATGTGCAGTGAAACATACTAATGCTATGCTTGTTAGCCAAGTGAAATCATGTGTTTGCAGCAACAATAAATTTGAGTTTATCACTTCAAAAGAAAGTCCTATCAAGACTCATGAAGGCAGTGACAGAGTTACTTCATAGGCCTCTCAGATACATAGAGCATGCTCTGAGAGGCAATATAGAAAGCATATTGGGCACTAACATGGGATATGACATGAACAGGTTTTCTACTTGCACATCTGCCTTTTAAAACTCTGTGGTATACTTGGAAGGGGACACAAAGCAAGCAGCAGGGCCTCCAGATCTGCTGCACTGAGAGCTTCAGTGAACTGCTTGTTGTCAGCTGCAGTGCTCCCACAGTTTCAGGAGTGGATGATTTAATCAGCCTCTCCACTCTGATAATGCCTGGACATTCCACACTTGAAATGTGGAATCTTGTCCAGGAGTTTGATAAGAGCTCATCTTAAACTCCTACAGCCAGACAAAACCCTTTCATCATTTAGTCTGAATTCCTGTTCCTCACAGGCTGTCCAGCTTCACCACTCTGAGCTCAGACTACCCATTGAGTGATCATGGTAACTACTGAAACTAGTTTTTCTCAGCTACTTTGAGCTACTCAGCTCCATAAACAATAGGTTTTACACTTGGATTTAGGGACAGGATTATCAGGGAACTGTTTGCCTTATCTGTGCTCTCAGTAGCTGCTCCATGAGTCAGTTTTCCTTCTATCTGGGAGGGCTGGACTGCAAAGATGAGCTTCTTTTTGAAGGCCATGCCTCCAATGTTTTGTTTGTGCTCTCCCACAACCAACTTCAAACTGATGGAGCAAAGTCTGCAGATATGTTTAAATACATGTTTTAATGCAAACTGCATGAGCACTCTGTGGCAAGAGAGAGGCTTTGCTAATGAAGTCTTTCATACTGACCCAAGTCTGAGACAAGGAGTTGGCCACATGCCCAATTTTTTCTCAAAGGTGATGGAAGACATTTAGAAACAGCAGAAGCAAACCAGGCTGCTGAAGCAAAATAAAAAGAGAAAACATTTCATCTGTTTCTTATTCATAAGGGAGGGAGGCAGAGAAGTTTGGTACTAGAAATAATAACCTGTTTGTCTTCTAATCACAGCTACCTCTAACTGCAGCAAATGTCTGTGTTTTCATGACATGCAGCAGCTCCTTCCTTGTGGCAGCACAAGCTTTGACTATCATGGTGTCCGTAGGAAGGAAGCAGCACTGTGAAGTCTGCTCAATGCTAATTTAATGAGGTACAGCTCAGTAGTGTGGTACAGACTTCAATCATAGTGGAAGGTGAGGAATTCCCTGCAGGCAAGCTGGAAGAGTTTGGCTCTGACAATGGCTTACTTCCAGCTAGGAGATAAATGTTCTCTGATGGGTTCCGTGGAGACAAATGAACCAAAATGAGTAAATATATATTGCCTGTTTGGCAACACATTTATCATTAGATGTGATTTTCATTGCAAACCCAATGAGAGAAAGACTGCAATCTGTCTTCCACCCTGCTCTCTTTTTTTCCTGTCTGATGCTACTCAGTGGTGTTAAAATATATTTTCTGGGGTGGGGTGAGAGGGGTTATCAATTTCCTTCTTGTCATTCTTTTGAAAAGTCAGGTACAGAAAGATCAGAATTCCTCTTGGTCATTATATAGAAACAGTTGCTTTGGTTAAAGAATGTAGGTTGTCCATTTGTAGGTTTTCTGTCTGGGTTTATCTGTAGAACACTCATCTTTTCTGCGCTCTCTGGTCTAGTAGCATCCTTAAGTGTAGGCATAGGCTTTTCTTCCCCTTTGCACCAAGACCTAAAGTTCCCCACACCTCACTCCTCCTTCCTGACTAGCTTGACTCTGGTATACATGAAGTAGGCAGCAGCTCTGTGTCCATAATCCTATCCTGGCATATTTGCTGGCCTTTTCCATCAGTGACAGGCAAAATCCACTCAACCTACAAATAATGTCTAATATGTGATATTGTAGGATATGTGATGTTCATCCTTGTTATCAATAGTTTAATATTTGTATTGCTGTAGTACTAAATTACTACCCAAAACCATAAGCATGCAGTCAATGTGACCAGACAGTGTAAGCTGAGGAAAGGAGCTGATGCACCTCTAGCCTTCCAGAAGCCAACTGCCCAAAGCCAAAGTTGTATCTGAAAGTCTGTTATTCTGCAGAGTGCTGTAGCAAACTAAAAGCCACTCTTCAGACAAGTAGCTGTATGTCCTGCTGTCTTACTGTGCTGAGAGAGGTTCTCGCTACTTAAAGATGTATACTTCAGGTGTGTAGGTTGGTCTTTGACTTCTCCAGTAATTCAGTGTAGGAACTGATGAAAGGAGAAATGAGCACACGGAGAATCTGACCTCTCATTTGCAGGGCACAGAAGCATATAGTGACTTAGAAGCATCAGTAGAAAATGAGTCTAAAGTCAGGCTGAAGTTTTGCATTTTAGTTTCTCTGTCTAATTTGCTTGAGATCCAGGAAAAAGTAACTCGGTGGCTGACACATGGAGAGGGACTGAGGTTAAGTGATTTTTTGAAAATGCAAGAAATGTTATCTGTTTTTATACCTGTTTGGTTTATCTGCTATTTACATATCTTTCAAGGAACTTGACCAGCAGCTTTATAATAAATATGTGAAGCTCAAAGCAGAGGAGGTACCTGGCACTGATTAGGTCTCTAGCTCTCTCTGAAAAGGGAGCTTCTAAACATCCTCTGGAGGAGCTTCAGTTTTAGGAAAAAGTATAGCACATTCTTCTGAGTTGTGAAAAATGGCAGTAGTGAAAAAGGTTAATCACAGTTTTAAAACTTTCTACTGCCCTCAAAAACTTTCATTACAGCAAATTTTGCACTCACATTAAATAGTCTGGGTATAGCTCACACCAAACTGTTGTTTCTTAAACTAGGTTAAACTGATCTGGATGATCTAGATGATCTGACTGATCTAGAGCTTCAGCCATTTGAAGATCCCTCTGGTTCAATATTTCTTAGTCCCTTGAGATCTCAGTCTGTTGGACATACTTGCACACTCCTTCTAGCAAGAGAAAGTGATTAAATTCTTTACAGTAATTGAATTAGGCCAGGATTCAGTCTTTTATTAAATTATCTAGTCCCAGGGAGCAGCAAACCAGTTAATTTCTGTAGTTCAGTCAACTGTTTGTTAGAATATCCTGG
>WTSP01020961.1:30925-44708 GCA_025331215.1 Actenoides lindsayi
GAAATTTTTTTTTTCAAACCCCTCCTAATTGTTGTATAAAATTTTTAGAAGTTGCTGTTTTAAAACTAAACAAAAAAAAAAAAAAAAACAAAGAAAAAATCCAAACAGTCTGAGCCTTCTTAAAGATGTACATATCAGCACTGTGAATGGATTTCCTGAAGAATATGTCTTCACTGATGATGATCCCTGCAGTAAATACAGTTGTTCTCAAGTGTGGTGAAGTCCTTTTGGAGAATGCCCAAGCTAGCTGTGCCCTTGAAACTCAAACCTGCACTCTGTGAGCCAAGCTGTCAGTATTTTTTTTTTTGCCGTGTAAGTTACAGTAAACTACCACAGGACTGAAGGCATCTGTGAGATCTCTGATCCCATTTGCTTAATTACGCTGTTTGACCATTATTGTTTTACAGGTTAATAGAAAGGTGTGTAGTCTGAAAGCTGTTCTTCAGAAAAATTACATCTTTTAGGAACTATTTTGCGTTGAAGTTCTCTAGTGAATGCCAGCTTATTGTGATATGGTGCAGGACATAATGAGGAGGTTATTCCTGATTGATGCAGGCAACCTCAATGAATATGTCTTTGTCTTAATAGTTACCTTCACATATTTATTATAAAGCTGCTGGACAAGTTCCTTGAAAGATATGTAAATAGCAGATAGACCAAATGGGTATAAAAACAGACAACATTTCTTGCATTTTCAAATAAATATGTGATGTTCAGCAGGCACCCTCAATGAATATGTCTTTGTCTTAATAGTTACCTTCATTAGTCTGTTCAAGAGCTTAAAATGTTGTGATATAATTTCAGACTGCACATTACTCATTCTGTGCCACTTCTTAAGTATATGAACTGGTGCTGGAAGGTTAATTGTCCATCTCTAGTGAATAAGCTGAGGCTTATAAATAAAGGCAAGACTGACAAAACTCAGGCTTTGGGGTTTATGAAGCATGCTATTGGGGGGGTAGAGATTGAGACAGGAAATTCTAGAGGGGGGAAGAAAAAAAGTTAAAATATTTAGTAAATTCTAGAGCATTTCAGTATATTCCTTAACCACTCTGAGAATTTGAGTCCTAAGTCCTTTAATGACTTAGATATCTCCCTTATGCTGAGTTTATGGTATTAGTTGCTTGCTTTTTTTCCCTAAAACCTCATGTTATTACCATGTACTATTATGCTGTGCTATCATCAGAAGTAGTAGCTTCAATTACACATGCCTTAATTTTCTCTTTTTTTCCCCTACTTTTTTTTTTTGTATTGTTTATCCTTGAGTGGACTTGAAATGTTGTCAATAGTATACAGTTGTGGTGGTGTAGTATTCTTCACCTAGCTGCAATGTAAAGTCAGCAATGGTAAACAATAGCATTTTGGCTTGTATCAGAAATAGTGTGGTCAACAGGACTAGGGAAATGTTCGTCCCCCTGTACTTGGCACTGGTGAGGCCACAGCTTGAGTACCGTGTTCAGTTTTGGTCACCACATTACAAGAAAGACACTGATGTGCTTGGAGAGAGTTCAGAGAAGGGCAACCAAGCTGATTAAGGGTCTAGAGCACAAGTCTTCTGAGAAGAAGTTGAGGGAACTGAGGTTGTTTAGTCTGGAGAAAAGGAGTCTGAGGGGAGACCTTATTGCTCTCTACAACTACCTGAAAGGAGGTTGTAGTGAGGTGAGGGGCAGTCTGTTCTTTCAAGTAACAAGTGATAGAATAAGAGGAAATGGCCTCAGATTGTGTCAGGGAAAGGTTAGCTAGGATATTAGGAAAAATGTCTTCACTGAAATGATTGTCAAGCCCTGGAAGAGACTGCCCAGAGAAGTGGTGGGGTCACCATCCCTGGAGGTATTTAAAAGATGTGTAGATGTGGTGCTTAGTGACATGATTTAGTGGTGAACTTGGCAGCGTTGGTTTATTGGTTGGACTCTTACTTAAAGGTCTTTTACAACATAAATGATTCAATGATTCTCTTGCAGGGTCTTACTAAACTTGTCAGTAATGCAGGTAATTTGGAGACTGTGCTTATATTTCACCGATTTTCTCTCCCCATAATTATCCCTTAACACACTTACTGCTAGTGTCAGAACTCTAGGAGTTGTTGGAGTCTTCCTGACCTAGAAAGCCTTAAATGTTGCTCTGCCTTAGGAAGAAGCACCTCTCAGTTCATATTTGTTCTCATACATGGGAAGGCAGCTGCAGTTCTCCAAGGACCATCGACCCACCTTTATTCCTCTGTCCAAGGTGCTGAGTCAGGAGCTGCTTCATGGGTCATTACCTGAAATAGAGCCAAATCCTCATTCTGTTTCCCGCGGGTTTTGGAGTCTCCTGCCCTACCCTGTCTTAACATCATCCATGGATATTTAAGATGTTGAAAGAATGATATCAAATCTCTTGAAAAAACTACAGTATTCTATAGCGTGAGCTTCCCCTGGGGGTAAAACAGCTGAATTTGGGTTTCAGTGCTGCAGGTAACTGAAGCTAAAGGTTTTCTAAACCTGTTTCAGAAAAGCTTCCTCATTGCTAGGGTAAGCAAGTTAAGGTGGATGGTCCCTTTAAAATAGCTGCCTTTTTATGGTCTTCAGGGTGGTTGGAGCGCTGCCACATGAAATAGTGTGTAAGTTTCAAAACTGGTTATAAAAATGAAGCAGAGGATTTCAGAGACAAATTCAATAAAAATGATAACAAGACCCTTGAATACTTTTTGTTTGGCATTTCATCATATCCAAAACCCTCATCCATTGAAAACCTGAACAGGAAAAACATCTATTTGACATCAAATTGATCCAAAAGAAAATGTTGACTATTTTAATGGAAATATTTTTCTGCAGGGTATCTGAATTTATCTGAAATCCAGAGATGCCTCATGAGAGTAGCAAAAGAGGTGTTTCATGACAACATCTCTTCAGTGGCTTGAGCATCTTGGCCAAATTTATCCACTGAGACATCTGAAAAGGTCCTACCCTGAGAATGTGTTGAAGTTGTTCCTTTTGACAGAGAATATATCAGGGCTAGATCTTGAATTGATTATCTTGGATTCTTTATAGGCCATCCAGCCTATACTGTTGGCAGAAATCTTTGCAGAGGCTGAGCAAAACTCTGTAAAGTAACATCTGCCAGTTGATTCCGATCCAAGTGAAGAAAATACAATATATGGCACATTGAAACTGACTTAATGCAAATATTGTAGATTTGTCATTTCTTCAGATCTCAGACTACAGAATTAGTCAGGCATCTAGCATCAGTCAAGAGGATTTTGCATAGAATATACCTATATATTTTAATGACAAATTAGGGAACATAGCCAAACTGTGATTTTCCTGTTCCCTGAATGTCATGGATAGAGGGGGTGGAGGAAATATCCATTATTCTTCCAGCCAAACAGTTTTCATTTTACAGTTGAGGCTGCATCACATATCTTGTGCCAAATTCATGCTGTGCTAATACAATTTACCAAGAACACAATGCTAAGAAAGAACAATGCAGTTCAGAAGAAAATCAGCTCCTTTCTAATTTCTGCAAAAGGAGCCGCAAAGCTTTTCAAAATGAAATTTTAAGTAATTTAGTTTTGTTCCTTCAAGCAACAAATTAATTACTGGAAAAGGTGGTTGCACAATAGGATTACTCTTTGCTTCTGTAGAGAGAAGAGCAGCAAATCAAGGTGACAGAAATGCTGTGAGGAAAATGATAGGGGAGTCAACAGTGGACTGTCTTTCCTACTGGTACATTTGCATCAGAGTAATCTCATAGTTCTCTATTGTTGACTGGAATTTTATCATGCAGAATATTGGCCTGGGGTATGTTCACTGCTTCCCTCTGTAAAAAAGATGGGGAATTGCCTCAGGCACACAATAGCATAAGAGCTAAATTCCTGCAGTATCTGCATGGTCCATCTTACTTGCTTACTAGACCTGAATACCTCAAAGAAAGGCATGCAATTTGTATAGTGTGCTTCATATACAATACTTCAACAGAAGATGTTTTAGTCTAATTCTAGGTGGTGGGTCACTTTCTTACGTAAAGACTGAAAAATAAGAGCTGCTCTAGTTTTATCCTTCCTCGTGTTGTTAGACTGCTGCGTCAGTGGTAGAGCTTGAACCAAGGCCATCAGAGCTCTGCAAAGTCTTATTGTTATGCTAGGGTACTGGGAGACCTTTGAGGTGTAACAAGTGACCTATTTGACCTAATAACTTTGTCACAATAGGAAGCTACATGGATTAATCAGGATTTATATGTTGGGTGTTGTTGTTTTTTTTTTTTTTAAAAATTAACTAAAACAACTGAGACCATCTGGTCAATGAGGTCTTGTTTTAAGTGAGAGCAGTATCTGTTAAATACCCACACATCCTACATGCACAGTACAAATGGTACACAACTGTTGAGGAAGACTTAATCTACCTCATCTCTGATACCCAGCTAATACTGTGTGTTGTCTTCTGGTACATTATGGACTGCTTTTCTATTACAGTACTTTAGAATTGATGTATCCAGATGGCCCAGAACAGTAGGAGTCAGCCTTATGGAGACTTTCTGAGGGTAGGAGCAGGCATTTATATCTCAAGTCTCTCACTCTTTGAGGTTTTTTACAAGAAATATTATCTTCAACCATAGCAATCCTTTCCTGAGGACACTTTCATTGAAATAGTCACATTCCTACACAGGGTTTTAATTGAATCAAATCAGCATTTTCTGACAGAAAGCACTCTGTCAGGAAATGCTGACCCATTTTTGCTAAGACTATTTATTTTACGGTTGAGATGAAAGCCTTTTCTGTCAAGACAAACCTGCTAGTGAATAAGATTCTAGTGGAAATCAGGTGAATCCAGAATTCCACTAGCTTTAAAGAAACCTATGAAGCCCATTTTCAAAAAGGACGCTGTGTTTCCCTTGTACTGCACAGAAACTATTTTCTACCAAAAAACAACTACTAAGCAAACCAAAAATATACAAAGTAACATTAAAACTTTACTAGATTTGGCTGGAAAAATTATAATGCCACCTATTCTTTGTAAGTGTACTCATTTTTGTATCTTTCTCTAGGAAGTTATCCGTACACATGCCTGAAAAACCAATGGCCAAGATGTTGCTTTCTGAGAGAGGTTTTCCCTCCACAGGAGAGTAGATCCAGTAACCTATTAAGGGCAGTGCTGCCTTCATGAGATGGCAGGTTGGTCGGGAAAGGGATGGTTGCTGTTTAAGCAGGCTACATTCTTTTCTAGACACAACCTGCTAACCAAGTGTTCATAGTCTGCCAGGACACTTCACTGACGGGTCTGAAATATGCTTTCACTTCCAACATGAAGATCTGGCTTTGAACATTCAGTAGTTCCTAGTCAGACCTATAAACTACTGTAAGCATAGACTCCCTGCCTCAGCCCTTTAATGAGAACTTCTTCACTGTTTCCCCATCTGCAAAATGGGAAAAGGACAGGAAATTTCCATCCTTTTTTATAGTATTGTCTCTGTCCATTTCAATATCAAAACCTAAATGTGTTAGATTAATTAGACTAATTCAAGTGTCTGTAGTACTTGTTCAATGTATGTACCTGAATGCTTACCTCCCATTGGTGTGTGTGAGACTAGATCTTGGCTAAAGCTCAGCATTTTCAGCAAACTGCTGGGCATATTTTATAGTCTTTAAAGGACTGCTAGAAAAATTACCATGCTGCAGAAATACCACCTTATTACACACATATCAGCCTCCCAATTCTTTCCTGAGCTGTGGATTAGACATTTGGTATGCAGCAACAGGGACTCTCCAAATGGCATGTCAGAATTGATGGCTGCCTTGCAGCCTGCTGTAATCTCTGTTCTGGAAAAATTACCAACTGTTCTGCTCTGCTGACATGAAAAATACATCTATTCAGCTTTAACAGCTATAAACTGGAGCCATCCTGGTGTCAGGCAGGTTCTGACTCAAGAGGTGGTGGCAAGACAGAGTTGATAGCAGTGGCAACTATCTTGCCATCTGTCATTTCTGATTTAAACCCTCTTGGTTTGGTGTCAGCCCTGTGTGATGCTAAACTCTGTGACCAAAGAGCGGAATTGGGTTGACTTCATACTATATGTTTGAAAGGTGATTTCAAAGTTTTTCCTGTCACAAAGACCAAATGGCACACAATGTATTTGCTAGAAGTGGTCCAGAAATAGAGCTTTCATCCCTGGAAAGCTTAAACACTTCAAGATTAGCCTTTCCTTTGGTCCACAGAGACAAATATACTGAAAGAAAACACCTTCTGAGAGTCTTCAAACTGGAGATGCTGAATTATTTTGATCAAAAATTGCATCCTTCATAATGACAAAGGAAAATGAAAGGGCTGACATTTCAAATCTTCCCAAATACAGGATTGAAAAACTTCACTTTCAAACTCTTCTCAGAATTTACTGTAATGTTAATGTAAGACTGTTGCTTCTATGCAGGTTTCCCCTAAATTTCAGTTGTTAAAAAAAAAATCTCCAAGTTCCTAATGTTTTCTCATATCACATGTGAAAAACTAGAAACAATTTAGGATCAAGATTAAGGCTGTTGCCAGGAAGTAGAAAGACTTTGCTGTTGGTGATGGGTTTTGTTGGTTTATGCTCTGTGAAGTGGATTGAGAGGACAGAGGGATTTCTTTTGCCATGTGCTGTAATAATGATTACAGTGAGCCAACTAGAGATACACTATACATTAAATTCCTGGTTAACTGTGTATTTTCACAATATTTTTTCTACCTTTATTTCTCCAGAATTGCCACTCATTTAGTATAGCTGATAATACCCAGTCAGGAAAAGTTGTTAGATAATTCCAGGGGTTTATCCATCCTTCTTTTCAGGGCTGAAGAATGTTTTCAAGAGTTCATAGGAGCTCCAGAGGTAGAATACCAATAACAAGCTGAAGATTACCTGATGTCCATGAAAAAGCCTGCATTATTTACAAATACAGACAGACCTCTTTTCTTGGAATAAGATATAAAACTGTCAGATCCTGTGGTATATGTCTGAGTAAGCTGTAGAAGATCCTAGGAAAGGAAAAAAGATAAAAGTTGAAAATATGACCCTTGCATCCTTCAGAGCCTGAGCTGATTAGTGTGCTGCAGCTCAGTATCATAGGAAGAAATCTCACTACTCTCTTCAGTCTTCACACCAGGAAAGTTGCAGGCAAGAACAGCAACGGCTGATTTTTTTAATAGTTGTCTAATGGTATCTGTTAGATTTGTTACAATATTATAAATTCATAATCCAAACTAATACAAAAAAGCCTCATTAATACAGTATGTTTGTTTTACATCAACTCAGTTGGGATTTATTATTTCTACTTAAAAAAATCTCCCCAGAAAAGAATGTAACAGTATCTTCTATTTTTGTACACCCCATTTGCAATTGCCTTATTACAACCACTCATTTTTTTCATTTGTTGTAATACCGGCTGAGAATGAATGTCTTGCAAATCTTAGGCACACATCAAGATTTGTTTTCTGAACCACAGCAGACCTTCAGTTTTATCAAATACCTCTTCTCATATGCTGGGAACACTCCAAATAAATGGAGTAATCTGTTTCCCCAAACAATTCTCATGCTGAATGGCAAAATGACACTTCATTGCAGGAACTGTTGATGAAAGAGCTTTGCACAACACAGAGAAGTGAGCACTTTGTGCATTCTGCTTGGCCCCAACTTTGCACCCACGCAACACAGCTAATCCAGAGATCTGAGGAACAGTGAGGTTTGAAGTGCTGGCACCTTCATGCCTGGAAGCTTGCCTAGGGAAACCTCAGTATTTAAAATTGGGCAGGAGGCTGGTTGGATGAACAATGTGTGTTGGTTTGTGACAGAATATCTATTTTATTAATCAGCAGTGAGACTTCTAAAGCATTCCTGGTGGTTTCTGTGACCCAGGATAAACATTCAGTAACCATGAAACTATTAATGCTTGAGGAAACAGTGGGTGAGAAGTGGTGTGGCTGTGCTTGGGGCTGTGTGGCTCCCAGCAGGCTTTGATGCCTGAAGAGGGGATGCACAACACCTAAGGAACAGTAACCACTCCATTTCTTGTGAGCAGTGGGGTGGAAGAGCAATTCAATTCCCAAGGAAGAGAAGAACTACAATACTTTTAAAAACACATGGAAAAGGAGGCTAGCCAGCAGTTTGGGCTGCAAGAACTAAGTTCAGTAACTCACAGGGTCAAACATCTGTGTCCCTGTAGTTAACATGCTTAGCCTGCCAGTTCTTCTCTTAGATTTCACTTTGCTTTGTTGTTTTGTTTGGGGTTTTTTGTTATTTTCATTTGGTTTGGGTTTTTTGTTTGTTTTGGGTTTGCCTTTTGTTTGTTTGGTATTGGTGGTTGTTTTTTGTCATCATTTTCTTTGGTTTGAAGCGAGGGGATGGTGTCCTGCTTGAAAGATGATGAAGCAAGTTGAGCAACCTTTGTCAAACACTTTGTGATTCCTTCCAATGTTCTGGGGCCTCCTGAGATAAGAACAGGAGACAGGACCTTGAGACACTAAAGGTGAAACTTAGCTCATCTTGCATGGCCTGTAGATAAGAGAAACTAACCTAAACAAAGTAGGAACTCATTGTTAACATGGAGGGGCTACCAGAGATAAGCCGGACCACACCAGTCCTGCGATTAGAAGACTGTGACCCGTCAGCATTTTGAATCAAAGGTGAAAAGTACATTGCGAGGAAGACTGAGAGCCTTCCTCCCAAAGACCCTGGCCCATGACCACCAGACGGCAGTGCGCAAGCACCAATGGGAGGAGACCTATGATAATGAGTTCCCAGAACTGATTATAATAATCCAACCCCATATAGTGAATATGTAGCTAACTCTGTTAAATACGCATGCTTTAGTGTAATAAATACCTACTCAATGGACACTTCAGTGTGCAAGCTAGGAGGAGCGATCTCCCTTGCACCTGGCGCTGTAATAAACACACCTGCTTTATAACCTTTCACAGGTTGTAGAGTTTGATTTCTGCATGTCAGGGGTTTTTTTTTCCCTTTTCCTTTTTTCTTTTTTTTTTTTCTTTCTTTTTTTTTTTTTTTGGTTTTAGTTTTTTTGGCAGGAACTCCCACAATTTCATGTGTCCATTTAAAATGCTTCTGCTAGGCTATGTAAGGACCGATGGTACTGCTGACATGGGTAAGACAGTGTTCAGTATAAAAGAATTGAGATTTGGCCCAGCACTTATCTGACTTCCCCATGTTCAGTTGTCAACAGGTGGAGACTTGTGGCCTCAGAGTTATCAAGAAATGTCCCCACTCACGCATCCTAGACAGATCAATGGAGCCTCAGCATAAGGCAATTACAGCAAAATGGAAAAAGAAAAACCCTGCCATGAGTCAGCAACAAGTGGGAGTGTGGGTGGAGGAAATCCCAGTTACAAAGTATAGCAAGGGGGTGGCATGGGGCTGCCGGTAAGTTTGTTTCTGCATGTTGCTGTCACAAATAGCAAATGCTAATAAGGCTGGGTGATTAGGCTTGAATGCTTGGAATAACTGTATGGCAAGTGTCTTAGAATGGTTTTCCAAGGCCCCCTAAGTTATGTAAACAAATATCTCTGAGAAGCCTCCTCATTGACTCTGAAAGATGTTGATATTTTAGCATGTCTTTATTGCAGTAAATAACCTTACATGTTTCCAGGTTTTGGCATTAACAGTTGTACTGTGCAAAAAAACTTTTCATGACTCTGTGGCTAAATTCCCAATTCAACAAAACTCTGTTACACTCTAAAGTGTTTGGCCAAGTCTCAAGTTCAGCTGGGCTGTGAGGGCATGAGGCCAAAGCAGTTAAGAAACCCAGTTTGGAAGCATGGAGCTTTGGGATCAGGAGATTGAACTCCTCATTGATTGATTGATTGTTCTATGGCAAATAGACCAAAGCATGACTGCTTTCATGCATGGCTGAGCTCATGTTTCCTGTTGAGTCTTGAAGGATTATTCAGCTTGCTGTTCTTACAGCTACCTTTTTTGAATGTACTTTTTCTGCTGTAGTGTGAAAAGGAGAGATATTGGCTGACTTAATGGAAAAAGCCACATATCAATTACATGTGGCAGGGACCCAGATAAAGAGAAGTTGAGTAGGGGGTGTATTATAGCCACAATATTCTCAGTTTTGTGGTGATGAAGAAACCTTCCTGGAAGAGAGGTATGTGCACTGCATGTTACATAGAATGTTACCAAGGAATGTTGTAATTCTTCCTTTTTCTGCTCAGAGTGCCAAAGCTTTTATCTGTGAGATATGTAATAACACTTTTCTTAAGTTTCTTTTGTATTATCTTGACAGTCTAGCATCACTGATGACAAATGGAAGCAAAGTAGCATTTGCATTAGTAAGAGATTTAATTAAATGGGTTCTGATGTCTGAAGACAGTACCTTAAATTACTTTGTCATGTGTTTAGTTTTTTTTCCTTTCATTCCTCTTTGCTGTCTTTTTCTCTGCAAGATTTGCCTTGATAAACTGGTAAATTGCTGCTTGAAAGCCCACTAGCTCCTGCTGCTCATTCTCCTGACATAAAATTGGAATGGAGCTTTTTGCTTCAGTGTGCTAAACACCAGACAGGTCCCCTCTCACCAGGTTTCTCTCACTGCAACTCTGTTGATTTACAACACACCTTCATTTACAGCATCAGAGAAGCTTTTGAAACTGCAGATTAAAATTTGGACTTGGTTGTCTTGCCCATTCTTCCTGAATAGCTGTTTTCAGCTGCATATAGTTTTCTGCAAGGTCATTTCAGTCCAGGCTTTCTGAAAAACAGCAAAAACTCTGAATGTCTGGCAGTACTTGTGTAGTAGTCAAAGGCAGCATTGTTGCTTCAATTAAAACAGCACATACCTCAGTGACCTCTACCCAATGACTTATTCTCAGTGCTGTTCTTGGGGTAGCCAATGAATATCACTATAAAATAAAAGGTGGCAGCACTTTGTTATTACCAGAGAATGTACTCAATAAAATTTTGATTGAAAGACTTCATGTAAAGCATTGCTGTACTTTATTAATGAGTCTACAACAGTAGCTTGGCTGATAATGCCCCTAATAGTGTTTTTAGCTAGACCTGGTCGGCCTGTAAGGACTAGATAAGTGTATGTATATTCTTATCTCTATTTCACTTTGGTAGTAACTTTGACAGAAGCTTTATCAATGGCAGCTGCATTCCAGTGACAGCAATTCAGCATGCTAATTAAAAGGTCACTTGGGTTGGCAAAAAAGAGATGTCTGTGTGGGTATTTGTAGCACAGTGTTGTGGTTTAATTCCAGCTGGCAGCTAAGCACCACACAGCCACTCACTCCCCCCATGCAGTGGGATAGGGGAGATAATAAAAAAAAAGTAAAACTCACAGGTTGAGATAAGGACAGTTTAATAGGATAGAAAAAGGAAGAAAATAATTATAATAAAATGACAATAGTGAAAATAATTAGAGTATACATGAGTGATGTACAATGCAGTTGCTCACTACTCACTGACTGATGCCCAATCTGTTCCTGTGCAATGGCCTCTGGCCAGTCTTTTCCACAGTTTATATACTAGGCATGACGTCACATGGTATGGAATATTCCTTTGGACAATTTGGGTTAACTGTTCTGGCAGAGTCTCCTCCCAAATTCTTGTGCCCCTCCAGCCTTCTTGCTAACAGGGCATGGGAAACTGAAAATTCCTTGACTTAGAATAAGTCCTAATTAGCAGCAACTAAACTATCAGTGTGTTACCAACTTTATTCTCAGTAAATCCAAACCACATCACTGTACCAGCTACTAAGGAGAAAATTAATTCTATTCCAGAAAAAACCAGGACAACTACAAAATAGCATGATTTGCAAAGGGTGCCTATTGGGAGCAGCCCCAGCAATGCCCACTGAAGCAGACATAGGAGTGGTTGGTGACTGTTCTAAGTGTAGTTTGCAATCAAGGTGTAGTTAGAAATGTCCTGCAGTCAAAGATTCTGCCCACGCTCCACTTATCACAACTGAGCTCCAATGTCTGAATATGGAAAATCTGCAGAGGACTACTGGTGCTTCCATTGCAGTCTTGAAAATAGTGCTCCCAAGTGTTTGTGACTATTGAACAGCAGCTATTTCTTGAGATAAAAAAGCCACATTCATGTTGATAAATGATATGCTGTGAATTGTTTCTTCAGGCTAATTAAAAATTTAAAACAAGGGAAGGAAAAAGCACAATATGATGTAACGGGCAGAAATACACCCTGAGAGCTGAATGGTGTTGCCCAAAACATATTGTGCTTGAATGGAAGAACAGAGGATAGGGGATGCTAGGAACCAGTCTCTGGAATATCTTGCTTTCTTCTGCAACTGGCATTATTCCCCCTTTGTGTGGCAGAACCTAGTGTCTGTATAAGCTAGCACACTCCTAGCCAGTGAGAAAACCACTCCCCCTGCCATCTGCTCTCCTGCATGAATAAGTAGGAGAAGGAAACAGGCCCAGCTCAGGAAGAGTGAGAAGCAGAGAGCAGAATAATGTGGGAAGAAAAATAACCCATCAAAACTAGCAGCAGGCTGGGAGGATGGAGAAGGGGGGAGATGGATTTCCAGCCTTAGGCAAGTGCAGCATGCAGTGAATGAGCCTGTTCGCAAAACAAACAGCAGTGCTTGGAGTGGGAGAGCTTCGAGGGGAGGGAGCAGTGTTGCAGTTACGAAAAACACTGTTCCTGTAAGAGCACTTGAACAAGCACTGCCAAGTACACTGGAGCTTCTAAGGCTGTCACTGAGGCTCATCACTTGTGTGTGATCTTTGAGGTGCTCTGCATCAGCCAAGCTGCAGGACTGAAATCGTGGTCCTCTTCAGAGCAAAACTCCTCTCAAAGTGCCTTGTTTCTATCTGCTGAGTATCTCAGTGTTGCATTCAGATAATGTATTTTCTTCTGCAGTTAACAGTCTCACATCACCCTTTATTTCTTAGAGCAAGAGATTTGCACTCCATAGGGCCTTGTGGGATATCCAGAAATGCATACCAAAGATGCCTCCCACACCATGACTCTTATTCTATCTAATATTGACTGTTCACAGAGGGAAATGCTAGTTGTATTGCAGGAAATGTGAACTTCCACTTGTAGCTCTAGTTTTTGTTCTCTGGGTTCACAGTTAAATGAAGGATCTTTATCATCCACATCACTTACTGATTATAAAGCCATATTTCTTTTTGGAAACCTAGAACCACAGAAGTACAAGACCACAAATGTTCATCACATACTTCCTGTGAAAAGATTTGCAGACCGCCTTATAGGTAACTAAAACAGGCAATTGCTATACCAACATTTGCCTCGGCAAAATTCTTCTAGCTAGCTAATCCAGCAAGTTTACAGCCATTCATTTTGTACGCCATACTCAGTATGGTGGCTTTTTCCCAGTAATGGGAAAGAAGAGTGTGACCAGCAGGTTAATGGAGGCCTCTGCACTAGTGAGACCACATCTGGAATGTTGTGTTCATTTCTGGTCTCCCCAGTTCAAGAGGGACAGGGAAATACTAGAGAGAATCCAACAGAGAGCTATGAAGATGATGAAGGGACTGGAACATCTCTCTTGCTGAGAGCCCTGGGGCAATTTAGCCTGGAAAGGAGAAGACTGAGAGGGGATCTTATTAATGTTTACAAATATCTGAAGGCGGGGTGTCAAGTAGAAGGGGCCAGTCTCTTTTCAGTGGCCTCAGGATGAGAGGTAATGGTAGCAAGGTGAAACACAGGAAGTTCCACCTCAACGTGAGGAAAAATTTCTTCACTGTGAGAGTGAAGGAGCACTGGAACAGGCTGCCCAGAGAGGTTGTGGAGTCTCCTTCTCTGGAGACTTTCAAGACCCACCTGGATCTGT
>WTSP01020962.1:0-15595 GCA_025331215.1 Actenoides lindsayi
CACTTTGTACCACAGAGGTGGCCAAGGCCTCATGGGCACCTGTAATGGAGCTTGTCTCAGAAGAGCAAAGTAAGAGGGGAGGAGGGATGCCGGGGTGCAGGCGGGACGCAGGTGACCGGTCAGGCACAGGTGGCCTCCTGGCTCTCGACGGGGATCTCGCTGCTGCAGCCGCCTTCACTATACTGCTGGTAGGGGGGGATCTGGGGAGCCTCGATGATCAGCAGCCCCTCTGGTGACAAGGAGGCGAAGACGGTGATGGGGTCCACCTCGTAGGGCAGCCTGCAGGAGGGGAGGAAAGATTTAGGAGAGGGTTTTGGAGCTGAGGGGCCAGAGCAGCCACATCCCTTGTGGACACCAACCCTTGGGAAGCCCGTGCTGGAACCCCAGCATACGGGGGACCACTGGTGCAGAAGCAGCAGCCCCAGCGCAGGGCTGGGCAAAGCCTGTGTTATTACTGTAGTGCCTGGGAATGTGCCGGGGATATTTAAAGCAGCCTCCTGCCCAGTCTGGCCCCTGTGGGCTCTGTTTAATCTCCCCAGCAGATATGTTTGACGGGATGTCACCCGCCGCTTGCGCTGCACAGGTTTCTACAAAGCCGGAGTAAATCATCGTCGTGCCGCGGCCCGCGTCAGTCGCAAGCCTTGCCCGTAAAAGGAGCCGCGGCCGCTGCCGAGAGCCGAGCAGGAGGGAGCGTGGCCCTCGCCCCTGCTTCCCAGCAGGAGTCTGGGGCACACAGGGCTCCTTTGGGGTGCAGGAGCAAAGCTGAGCCGCTGCCAGCTGGGGAAACCCTTCCCCTTGCCCTGCGGCCGGGGGTCTGCCCCTGCCGTGGCAAAGGGCTGCGCTCAGGGCTCGCCTCCCTCCCTGCCCTTTTGCTGTTGTTGTTGCCAAAGTGAGCCAGGGTGGTGAGTCAACGCGATAGCGATCTAACTGACATCATCCAGATAGAGATACACTTATGCATTCACGCACAGGGATGTGTTTTGGGGCTGGCGATGGTGTCAGCCCATCGTGCCCTGCTGCACCCCAGGGGATGTGCTGGCACTGTGAGCACAGCTCCTTGCACCCCTCCTCCTCCTCCCTGCACCCTGGCCAGCTCCAAACACAGCCCCAGGCTTGGAGGAAAACACCCAGATAAAGACCTCCTCCTCTTTCACCTCCCTCAGGGAATCACTGTGTGGCCCGAACCCCAGGCACGTGCTGCAGAAGGGCAGATTTTGGGGTGGAAACCGGCGCAGGAGGCCTTGCACGTGTGAGCTGGGGGGCAGGGACTGGCAAAGCTCAGCCCTTTGCTGTCAGTGGCATCCCCAGCCAGTGGGGTCCCGCAGCAGGCTAGTGACACTGGGGTGCTGGTCGAGGGGATGTGGCAGCCCCGCTGTTCCCCAGCCCCTCTGATGGGGAAACGCCCTGGGGACGTCTGGTACCTACTGGATTTTCTTGGTGAAGTTCTTAGAGACGATCCCTCCTTCCACCTGCTGCTCCTCGTGTTTGCCTGCAGGGAAGGGCAACACCCCACGTCACCACCTCACTGGGATATTGTTTTTTCCCCAACAAACAACAGCAAAACCCAACAGGGAAGGTTTCAGAGGAGTTGCTTCCCTTCCCCAGTGCAAACCCTTTCCCCATGGAGAGGGCTCAGGGAGCTTCTCCTGTGTGGGGAAGGAGATAATAAACCTTTGGAAGTGGCAGCATTCCCCCGTATCCCACTCCCCAGGCTGGACTTCTGTCCACCACAATGTCAGGCTGGGGGTCCCTGTACCTGGAGCATCTCCAAAGTTAAAACCACAGGGGTAGCTGCATGGACCCCCCTGCCCGGTGGCTTTCCCCTTGCAAGGCCACGATTCCCAAATAAATACCCAGAGCCACACTGTGTGCAGCCCCCAGCCCCTCCCTGGGGACCCCAGCCCGGGGCGCTCAGGGGCAATTTGGGATGTTGGGGCTGAAGGGATGTTCAGAGCTGAGTGCCCCTGAGCACCCCAGATGTGGTGCAGCCCCCACCCCTTGTCCCCACCATTAATTGCATTTTTTAGGAAGGTGCTTCCATCCTTCTCGTTCCCAAGCTGAGGCCTCTCCAGGCTACATCAGGGTGGGAACTACAGGGCAGCTTCCCTACACTTCCCAGCTCCAGAGCTGCCTCTCTCTCGGTCCCTTTAAAGGGAATCTTCCTCCATGCTGGCCTCACCCTGGCTATAATTAACGAAATCAAGCTGGGGCCCCTCTTGGCAGCTGGCTGCAGGGTGCTGCCGCCTGCAGCAGTGCCTCCCTGACCGACCGGGGCAGAAAGTGGGGGAGATTTACCCCAAAGGAGGTTTAGCCTTTCATTTTTTTGCAGCAAACCGCCACAGTTTGTGAGCTGGGTCCCCATGTGGCACCCCTGAACCCCCCACAGGGCTGCCCCCAAATCCTGCCCCAGCCCTGGCCCCGCTCCCAAGCACGGGGCTGCTGCCCCCGGCTTAAAATAAAGGCTATCTTTACATTTTACAGCAATTGCTCGAGCTGGCACGGGCAGGGCAGGACCGGCTGCTTTTCATGCCCCGTCCTCCTCCTCCTCCTCCCCGGTGCCTTCGCTCTCACCTGACACCTCGACGTAGCCATCCTTGGTTTTGACGGTCAGCTCCTCGGGTTTGAAGCTGTGCACGTTGACGCACACCTTCCAGGGCTCGCGGGGAAAGGGCGCGGGGCTGCGGCTCTCGGGGTACCCCCCGAAGCGGGCGCCGTAGCCGGGGCCCATGGCGGAGGCGCGGGCCATGCCAGCGCGCAGGGGCCCCGGCCAGGCGGTGGTGAGCCGAGGCCGAGCCCAGTCGGGCCAGTCCGCCGTCAGGTCCCCGGGGAAGGGCGACATGCCGAAATCGTCGTCCAGCAGGCGCGAGGTCAAGCCGGGCTCCCGGAAAGGGTCGCGGATGCTGCGCCTGCCCGGGTAATGGCAGGAGAAGGGCATCTGGCTGTCGGCCATGGCTTCCTTCAGAGGGGTCCGAGCGCGTCCCCGGGGCCCTCCCGCGGAGCTTCAGCCTCTGTGCGAGCGCTCCTGGCTGAAAACTTCCCCGAGGAGCCCGTCCCGGAGGAGACGCATCCACCCCGGGCGGGACGCGGGTGCGCGGCTGCGGTGGGTGCCGCGGGGACGGTCTCTCCTTCTCCGGCACCAGGTGAAGGACGACGGAGAAAAATCAATTCAGGGCTGAATCGCTGGGAGCCGCAGGAAGGACGGAGGGAGCTCGCTGGCCGTGAGAAAATGCTTCCTGTCTGGCTGTGATCCCAGGGACTGGGGAGAGGAAAATAAAACTCCTCAGCGGAATATGGGAAAGAAAAATAAATAATAAAAACCAAGTATCCCGAGATTAAAAAGCTTGTTTCTCCCCTCTTGCTCCCCAGCACTTTATGTGCGACTTTCCCTTCTGCTCCCGGGCGAGAGCTGCAATAAATGCTTGAGCTTGGAGCCGAGAAACTTCTCTAACCTTCCAGCTGCTGGGCGAGTGCTATTTATATGGATTTGGGAGGAGGGGGGGTGTGTTTTGCAATTCCTGCCCTGTCAGCCGAGTATTTTGGAGAGGATGAAACAGCCAAGGAGAATCTGGGCTGTGGCAGCTGACCTCTCCGGCCAGCCCGAGGATCCCGGCTGCCGCGGGGCCACAGTGCTTCAGCAGCTGCCATGGCCCCCACCGCCCCCTCCTGCCACCCTGTGCCCAGCCTGCCTGCCCAAAATAGCCCCCCCGAGCTCAGGGCCGGCTGCTTTCACCCCAGTGTCACCTGTCAAAAATATCCCCTCGGTGGGGCTGGGCCAAGATGCTCCCCTCACTGTAAAGGCATGTGTCCCCGTGGTACCGAGCAGGCCACTGTACTGGGAAATGGGTCACTGGTGGCACCCCATGCGTGGTGCTGCGAGGGTGGTGGGATGCCACGGTGGGTGGTGGTGGAATAGTGCTGCAGGGGACGGACCCCGTTTGTGGCCAGGAGCATGGAGCATCTCGTGCGCCCAGGGCTGCCCACTGAGCCTGGGTATGAGCAGGACTGTGGGATGCCAGAGAAAGCCAAGGTCCAAGGGATGCCCCTCTCTAGCCCCGCTTCCTCGGCTGCCTTCACTGATTGGGCCCAAAGAAATGTCCCCGAACCGCGGGAAGAAGAGAGACCCAGGACAGCAGGCTTCTTGCAGTGCTGCTCAGCACCCGCCTCCCCTCCCCCTCCTCCTCCTCCTCACCCCACCGCGTGCCCCGGCCCTGCCGCAATCCCGGCGCAGGGGCAGGGCGAGGCGGTAATTGGCAATCCCAGCCGCGCGGCAGCGGTGGGGCTAATTACAGGGCAGCACGGGGAGCGGGCAGCGCCGTGGGAAGAGGCGCGGCGGTGGCGGTGGTGGCTGAGCTCCCGGCGAGAGCATCCGCCCGGGCGACGCGGCCTCGACCTGCGCGAGCAGGGACTACCTGGTGGCAACGAGGGGCAGCCCCTGGAGGTGGTCCGGGCACGTCTTGGGTGGGTGATGGGTCTCGCCAGTGGATGAGATGTCGTCAGTGAAGGTCATGCTGGATACGAGACCGCTTCCTCATGCTGCATCTTGCCTCCTGGCTCTGCCTCTTGCTCCTTCTGTCCAGCATCTACAATTTTTCTAATGGCCTTGATGGAACTAATTACAGCAGGAAGACTTTAATGCAGCGCAGGCCGCTCAGCAATTCAGCCACTGGTCACTCCAACGTCATTAATCACGCTGCACCGCCACGGCAGCGCTGCAGGAAGGAGCTGCCTGTCCTTGCTGTGGGGCAGGGCTGTGCCCCTTTGCTCAGCTCCTTCACCCCCACATGCCTGGGGACAGCTGGGCATCGTGGGGGTCTCCCTGAGGACCAAGGGGGATGCCTGGAAAGGCCCCAGGTGTAAGCTGAGCACCCCTGGGTGCAGGGAAGCAGCTGCCAGCAGAGGGGCAGAGCATCCCCTGCTGCCCACTTGTCCTCCCCAACTGCCCCTGGCTGGGACAAACACTGACTCACAGGAAGAGGGGGATGAGCCCTGGAGAGATTTTGGGCAGCCCCACGACCCTGCCATGTTTCCAGGGGCCTCACCAACATCTCCAGTCCCACATTTCCCCGCATAGCTCTGGGCCATCCTCCCTCCCTGGCCAGGAATCCTCCTGTCGCCTTGTTTATCCCAATTAGTCACACGTCCCCTCCCCGACGGCTCTCGCCCTCTCTGGGCCATCCCAATTTAGCTCCTGTTGTCACTCCAAATTTCCCAGCTGACTCCTACCGCCGAGCTGGCCCCCGTGTCACCAGCTCTGGGGAGTGCGACGTGGTCTCGCAGCCTCCCTTCTCTGAGTGACCTGGGGATGCTGCCCCGTGTCCCCAGGATCTGTCTGTGCTGCAGCCAGACCCTTCCTGGATGCCCATCTGAACCCTATTTGGAACAACATGGGGACCTGGTCCAGTGCTACTGCTTCCCTGTGGGGACTCCAACCAGTCCAGGGGAGCACTCCAGAGTGAGAGGCAACATCTGGGATGCCGGGGAGCCCCCACTGCCCCATTACAGGTGAGTGCCCTGGTTCCTGCTGAGATGGCCAAGGAAGTGACTGCAACAGGACCCTCTGGTGCAGGGGCACCATGCAGGGCTTGGAGCAAGGGCTGTGTGGGCAGGGAAGGGCCCAGCGAGCCCCAGTGGTGACCTCCAGGGTGAGACAGCTGCGTTTCTCGCTTGGGCTACTGGTGCCAGAACGGGGTGGGGAGAATCCAAAGTGCCTGGCAAAGGGCACTGGCAAAGGCCTGGCCCAGCAGGGAAGGAAGAGCTGCTAGAAATACTAGCCCACAACTCTTTTTCCATCAGCCAGTGCCTCGAGGAGCCAGCCCTTGGCAGCTGGGAGCAGAGGCACATGCCCTTCCCTGCGGAACAGCTGAAACAACCCAAAATATCCCACTGCACGCGGTCGGATCCAAAAGGAACATGACAATCGGGACTGTGATGAAGGAAATACTGTCCAAACCTTTATTGGAACCCTTTTTCTAACCAGGCTAATAACTCAAATACCCCAGGAAGACTAAAGAATACAGTATGTATTTTGATGGAGAGCAAAGGGAGTTTTACAACAAAGTCAAATGAACAGATGTGCCGTTGTCATTTGGTAAGGAATCGACCAACAGGTGAGAAAACAGAGACACCATTTCCCTCACGGCTTTTCTCACATCTCGGTTTTTGTTCTTTATCTTCTTGTTCCCTGGGTTTGGAAGGTGGAAAGCTGCCCCTGGTCCAGAGAGATTCAGGGTGGTGTTCTCTAGGCAATAGCCCCGAAGTTGGGATGCTTGACTATGAAGCTGTTGCTACAACAGCAGATGTACCAGTGCTTTGGAGACCCTCCTGGTATTGTGCAAACTTCAAGGTAGCAGCAAAAGTCACGAGAACTGTTATTCTCTGATAAAGAGGTAATAAAACCCCGCTGGATGCTAAAGGGCAAAGTCTTCACTTGGGCAAGTGAGCCTGTCCCTTTCTCAGACAAACATCCTGACAGCCCCGAGGCTGAGTGCCCTGCAGCTCTTGGCCAGCTCCGTGGGAACAGCCCACACCAGAGCCATGTCCACCCTCCACCAGCCTGTGCGGATCTGCCCACGAGCACCAAGACCTCCCACTCCAGTGAAGAGTACAATGGCTGTGGCATTGGTGGCAGGACATGGGCAGGACATGATTTTTAGCATGCCCTGTGCTTTCTTCAAAGCTGTGGGAGGATGCCTACAGCAAGCTCTGGTCTGTGTTGGAAGTGACAGGAGAGACCTCCCCAGTCCTGTCCTGACCACCTTTCCTGAGCTCATGTCCAGGCAAAGCTAGAAGTTCTGGCACAAAGCTCAGGCAAGGGGGCAAAGTAGGACATGGCATGAGGACAAGTATCTCAGGATGGGGCAGGGTGGACATCCTTGCTTCTTGGTAGAGTCCCTTCAACAATATCCCCTTCCTCTCATTGATGAGAAGGTGACAAGCCCCCCCATCCCTGATAACAACTAAGAGCCAAGAGAAGATCAGTGGTGGGAGATCAGAGATCTCCAGGTATCTCTGGTGACCCAAGCCTCTCTATGCAGCAGGGAGGAGGAAGAGTAGGGTTATTCCTCTGCCACAGCTGGCCTGTTGCCTCCAAACACCCAGCGCCTTTCCAGGGGGTTGTGATTTGTCTGTAGAAGCTGGTCCAAGAAGAGTAGAGGATTTTCCCCGTGTTGCTCATCTCCATCTAAGTGAGATTCTTCCCTAAATTGCTGGTGGTCGAGCTCCAAATGAACCTAATTTCTCTGCCAAATGCCTCTATGCCAGCAGGTGACAGCCTCAGTAACTCACCTCTCCGATAACCTCTCTCCAGTGTATATGGCAACACCTCAAAAACTCCTGCCTTTGTGGACCCAAGGGCAAGACCCAAATAGCTTTAAGTAATGTTCAATAAATAGAAGAAATAAATATTAAATAGAGGCCAAGTCCTCTCAGCCTGCTCAACATATGTACAATGCATAGCAAAATAACAGTGATTGGCTGTTGCAGACAAGTTTGGTACAAATTCAGTCCTCCAAAACCAACAACAACATTGAGGAAAGTTGCAGTCAACATAAAGCAAAGCTCAACTGAGTCCTATAATCCACGAAGAAAAAGAAAGAACATAACAGTGCTTTGAAACGTCCCTTATCTTTGCTTTCCAGCAAACCTGCAGAGATCACGTTGGGTTTTCTGGCACCTGGCCTCAGTGCTGGGGTTGGGGGATATGGGACGAGCCTCGCTCGGTGTTACAAACCCAGAGCCAAGGCAGGTCCAGGGAACGGGGAGGGCTGACAGCACAACTCTGGGCTCAGGAGGATGTTTGGGAGTGGGTGCTGTGCTCTCTGCCGGGGAGAGGCAACCAGGGTGCTTCCAGGATGGAAACCAAAACATGGGTGAGAAAGAGCCTCTGTGTTTGAGGAAAGCAAAACCCCCCCAAGACAGGGCCTCCAAAAAATGGCCGAGATAGTTTCCTGAAGCCTTGAGGCTGCAGCCGGCCCTGGGCACCCTTTGTGCGGCCAACTGCAGGTGAGCAGCAATCCACCAACACCAGAATGACCCAGCTGCCTTCCCACCAGGTGAACGCTGCTCTTCGTGGAGCACCAGGAGCAATCCGAGATGCCGGATGCGGAGCACAAAATCCGTAAAAAACAACAACAAATGAGCAAAACGGCATTAACATAAAAAAGCGCTGGCAAAAGGCACAGAGACAGAGAAGCTCACGGGCTTCTTGCAAACTGACAGAAAACCCAGTTGTCCGCTGACAGGGAGGGTGATGTTCCAGGTTGTACTGAAAATCTTAAATAAGTTAAAAAAGAACTACCACCACTGAGGGAAACTCGTGTGTATATGCAGACGTGCAGACAGAGACGCACAGATACGTACACATCCACACAGAGACTCGGTCGGGTCCCGTCACCAGAGGCTGGGTTTTGCAAGCCTCTTCAGCACAGATCACTCTCTCACGGCCTCGTTTCTTTTAGTTTTTCCATGGGTGGGTCGCTGCGTGGAGATAAACACGGCAGGGGAGCCCTAGCGACGGCATCCTCCCAGGGAAACCAGCGGTGCCTGTGCCGAGCGGCTCGGTTTCGGGTTGTGCGCTGGCTGCGGAGCCAAGGGAAACAGCAGCGGTGGCCAGCTGGCACCCGGCCCGGCACAGGCTTCCCCTTGCAGCACTGCAAGCACCAGACCCTCGCCATCACCTCCGGCAGGTCCTAGACCCGTTTCTACGGTCACATCCGTCGTGTTCCTGCACGAATCTAATGAGATTTTAACATGAAAACAGCTCTGCCCCGCATCCCTCTGTCCGTCACTCGCTGTCTGCCCCGCGCCGGAGAGCCCAGACAAAGGGACACGTTGGCAGCAGCAGCAGCAACCGTCACCCCTCCGGCCACCTCGCTGAGAGGGGTCAGCGCTGCAAACCTTTACACGAGGACAGCTGCACGGATACATTCCAGCCAACAAACAGATCCCAAAATAAATTACTGTTCAAAACAAACAAACAAAAAGAATAAATAAGTACCGGTAACAGTGACCACCTGCATCCATTCTGCCGTACAGTTGAAAATAGAATAATAACAATAACAATAAATAAATAAATAAATAATTTAAAGAGGTTTACTCCAACGCAAGTCCGCTCAGGAAGCCCCAGGAGCGCGCAGCTGCCACGGGCTGTACAAGCAGAGTCAGTCCTTGAAGCACTGATCAGCCGGACGGGTACAAGAGCTGCCATCAGCCCCACGTAACCCTCGCAGTCACCTCCTGTCCCACAGCCCCTGGGTGCTGCTGAGCCCGATGCGGTGCTTCGATCACCCGTCCCCAGCCACGAGGAACTCAAGTCAGTGTTGTGTTTGGTATTTACACCAGTTGCACAAAGCCCCTCTTCTTGTCTCTCCTCTCCTAGGTGTCGACCTCCCGGCTCGCCACTTCCTTGCTACAGATGCACGTGTGTGTTCGGGGGTGTTAAGAGGCATGAGGCTACTCTTGAAACACTGGTAGATCTGGGCTTTGGGCTCCCATCACTGCCTTCGGCTCTTCCCAGGGAGCAGCAGGACGGGGCATTTCAGCATCAAACTGGGAGAGACTCTTTGGGGAAGAAGTGTGAGGTTTTCAGCCCTTTACAAGAAGGGAGTTCACTGTAGAAGATGGCCAAAGGGCAACCGGCTGGGCCAGTGCAGGAGGGAAGGCAGTAGCACCTCACTGCAAGAACCCCCCCATCTTTGATCCCTTAACCACAGCCCTGGAGAGTTTGCTCAGCCCTACCAGGAATGCTCTTCTCTCTGTCCTAGAAAGTGGCCTCCCAGGAGACGGACACATATCCCCACCAGTGCCCAGCTCTCTGCTTCGGCCATCCTCATCCTCCAGTTACTGCAGAGAGCAAGGTGGTGGATGAGAGACTGGGAAAAGGGAGGGCTTTGGGGGTTGAAGGCACAGGATAAGGGACATCAGCAGTAGGAAGGATAGTGGGAAAAAGGGACCCCTGGCATAAAACTTCTCCTCATACCATCCAGGTAGGAATACACCCCACACTGCTGTACTGTCCAACAGATAGCAGGTTTATACACTTGCTGTGCTGGTTGTCCAGCCCCAGCAGAACATCACATGGCACTTGGGCTTTCTCCACTTGCCCCTTTGCCCTTTCAGCTGCTGCCAGCAGGGCTGGGGGGCTGTAGGTAACTTTAGCTGGGGGAGGGATTGCATTTCTTTCTACCCCCTCTCCTCCTCCAGCGGATAGCTGGCTTCTCTGTGACACTTAAATGACACACCTCCTTGACTCATTAAGCCCAAACTTGTTAATAAGCATGCAGGATGGAAGGGGAGGAGATGGAAAAAAAGGGAGGGAGGGAAGTCTTAAGCCTAAATTAGCGTCTCTAAGCACCCAGGTGTTGTAAGAGAAACTCCTCAGCACCGGCTCATCCTGTGCTGGGAGAAGCCTTTTGTTACCCTGCAAACAGGTAATTGCACAGGCGGCTGGGCTGGCAGGGCTGGCAGCCAGACAGGTCCCCAGGGCTGCCCAGGCAGGCAGGGCCCTCCCACCACTGCCTGCGGCCCCTTGGAAAAACAGGCAACTAGTGGGGTGTCATTTCTGTCCCCCTTGCACTGCTCCGTCCTCCCAGTGGCAAACTGGGGTGAGAGTGCATCCTTCTGCAGCTCGGCAGGGCGGTGGGTCTGCTGGGGTTGGTAATTCTGCCTCAGGGGGGGACTGAGGGGCTCAAGGAGATCCTGAATTCCTCCTGGCACTGCTTAAAACTGCTGCCTGTTATGAGGAAGGGAACTGGGGTCCCCTAGCTCATACAATGCCCTTTTAACCCCACATGGTCTCACAGCACCCCACAGCTACGCTGCCTCTGTGCCTCCTGACGGGCTCACCAGCATGGCACTTCCTCTAGAAAAACCTAAACCCAAGAGGGTTCCTCTGAGAAGGGAATCCCACAGCCCCTGTCTCCTGCTTCTCGGAGCAGAGTGGCACCAGCCCCCGTCTACTCCACCAGCCCCCTTCTACTCCACCAGCCCCACATGTGCTTCAGCCCTCAGCAGTTTGTTTGCAAGCAAGTCATGGTGCTGGGGGGGATAAAACAACCCTGAAAAAGATGATGCAAGGCAAGAGGAAGACCAGGGATGGCCTTTTCCCCCCCCAGGAATTACGTCAGGAGGGATTTCTAGCTTTCTATTTGTAGCAGAGACTGGCTGATGGGCAGTAAAATATTCTCTCATGGAAGAGGCCTGCTGCACAGTGGGCAGAAACTCTGGGAGAGAGACCCAAGGGACCTGGTATTTGCCTTGGTGGGGACAAGTCATCCCCACTTATCTTCCAAAGCTTCCCAGCAAATTCCTCCCTAACTGGGTCTCCACCTTCAACAGAAGTTAACTTGCTGGTTCCTGGTTTGACAGAAGAGCAAGGAGCTGAGTTCTTCCCTTTGGACCAGCTGGTAGTGCTTCGGGGAGCGGCAGCGATGGGGAGATGGGGACATCGGGCAGGATGGAGGATGTCTGTTGTGACAGACCCTCTGAAAAGCACCGACCCTTCTTCCAGCCCTGGCCCGAGTTGCTGGTACCGATGCACCCACTCCACGAAGCGGCTGCACCGGGTGCACGAGGACAAGGGGGACCGGCCACTGCCACCACATCAGTGTCGGGGATGATTGCTATTGATGGCCAGGTAGGTGGGAAGGAAGCAGAGAATGCCAGGAATCTGGAGGTGATGGTTGGTGACACTCCCTAGCGACGCAGGCTCTCGGAGCTGCCTCCTGAGTCAGAGCTCCTGCTCCTGCTCCGGCTGCTCCTGGGGCCTGAACTGTGGCTGCGGCTGCGGCTCCTGCCCTCGGTGCTGCTGCTGCTGCTCCAGCTTCGGCTCCGGCTCGTTCGGTAGCTGGAGTAGCTCCGGCTGCGGCTCGGGGAGCGGCTGGAGCTGCTGTACCAGGAGGAATAGCTGCTGGCACTGCTGGAGGAGGAGGGACTGGGACGGTAGTAGGGGATGGGGCGTTTGCGGGCACTGTGGGGACAGAGAGACGTGGGTTAGCAGCAGGAGGAGGATTTGCTGCAAGAATCTCCAAAAAGCACTGATTACTCTGCACGGCACTGCCCCAAAATGGAACTGAGTTTGTTTTAAAGGAATAAAGGAAGAGATCAGGTAGCTGGCAAGCCTTGGGGTTCAACCCACCCACCCAACGGCCCTGGGGAACGTTCCAAGCACCAACTCTGAAGCTGGACTCTGCTTGATGCTGTCCCAAAGAGCCCTCAGTGTGAAGGTCAGAGTCAATATCTGACTCTACAGCGTGGAACATCTACCACAGGGTGAAACAGAAAGCCTGGGGGGGGGATCCGGGCACCTGGTGGGTGAGTCCCTGCTATGACTTCATCTGCCTTTTTTCTTCAGCTGTTGGGAGACACCCCTTCCTCCCCCACCCCATCCTCCCTCTGCCTCAAGCTAGAAATCCCCAAGCTCTGGGAGGTGCAGAAGTGCCCGCTGAGCAAGCTCAGGGAAACCGGTCTCCTCCTGGAGAAACCTCTTCTAGCAAGGGCTGGGACCCAAGGACAGCCCACATGCCCTTGGGCCGTGCCAACTGACTTGTCTCCAAGCAGGGACCGCGTCCCCTTACCTTGTGATGCGCCGAGCTTCCAGGTGGCTGGGAGAGTCTCTCCTGCGTTTCCTCAGGGGTGAATAGGACCGTCGCCGCCGCCGCTCCCGCTCCCTGTGCGACTCCTTCTCACTGGAGCTGTACTTGTGCTCGCGCTCACGCTCCCTGGGGAAGGCACAGGGTGGAAACTCTCACAGGGTGGCAACTCTCACGGCTGGGTCTTTGTGGGGTGGCTTTAGGATGCGGAAGCCACGAGCTGGGAAGGCAGAGATGAGCAGAGGATGCTCGTCTCCTGAAGGGACCAGGCTGAGCAAAGCGCTCTGGTGACATCAGCCCTGTGCACGCTCGCTTTGCCGGACAAAGAGACGCTCATCTGGCTGGACAGATGGACACCCGCTAGTTGTGCCTGGGGGTTTCAGCAGCGTCTCCTGCGCAGCCAAGCCAAGGTGGCACCCACGTGTCCGTGTCTGCGGGTGCAGTATTTACCTCCACTAAACCCACCCTTGCTGCCCACGCTGCAGGAGCAGGCGAGACCCTGCCTGCCAGGAGGCCCCACGCGAGCGGAGGGGCCCCGGCATCCCTGCGGGGCTGTGCAGCTCTGCACCGCTCGCCAGGAGTGTCCGTGTTGCTATGGTTTTCTCTTCTGTTTCATTCCCCTGTGCGTCAGAACAGGCCCTTCTGCGGAGCGCAGCTGACTTCCTCCACCCTGCTCAATGCCAGCTGCAAAGCAGCACCTTACGGGTCAAGAGCCCGATCCTCACACGCAGGAAACGTTCTCCCCGCGCAGGGACTGGCACAGCCTGCAAGAGTCAGGCCCTGGGAATGTAACAGTTGAAGGGTACAAAATGTTCACAGCAGCAGAGAGGCTACCAGGAACACCTGCCCGAAGGCATCTCTAGGGCTGAGCTGCGAGGTGTGTGTTTTCTATGGGGTGTGGAGGGAGCAGAGCAGCCTGGACAGTGTTTCCTTCTGCCAGGCAGTGTGGATGCCAGCACGAGGGTACCTGGCATCGGCAGGGGCACTTCCCAGAGCCTGACAACAGTTTGTCAGAGCAGCAGCTTTGAAAAGCAGAGTGTCCTTCCTTACTGCAACAGTAAGATCCCTCTCTGACAAAGGCTGCAAACTTCTGCAGTGATGAAAGCTGGGGGCAGACCCAACGGAGCCTATCACTCTGCCCACCCCTCCCATGAGAGAGAGAGGGGCGCTCCCTGGGTTTTCCTTTGACATGTCTCCCACTCGCATGAGGCTCTGGCAAACACCACTGAGCAGCCATCTACCACTGCCCAGCAGCCAGCTACCACCGCCCAGCAGCCCGCTGCACACTCTTGGCTGCACAGTGTGTCCCCTGCAAGGGCTCAGAGCTGAGGAACAGCCGCTTCACCTGCCACACGCTCAGAGCATGAGATGCCATCATGGATAAACCTGGTCTCCTTCGCAGCAACCTACCCCCCCAAAAGCGCTTTGTGTGAAATTCCCCTGAATCAGTGCAGGGCAGCCCTTGGGCTATAGGAAATCCACTTCTCCTACAGAAAGTGAAAAGCTCATCTCCAGGGCTCTTCCCTCTGCAACCAGCACCAGCTCTGGGGCAATAAACGGTGAGAAATTTCCACTGGACCGAGGGGCCAACATAATACTCTGCCATGTGCCTTACTCTGTGTCCAGGGGACTCCCTCTCACCCCAGTACCAAGGGCTGAAGGACCCAGTGAGGAAGCTGAAGGAGCCATTTGGGGCTGGCAGGAGCCAGCAAGCTTGCTAGAGTCCAGACAAGTGACGGAGGCAGAGGGCAGGAGATGGCACGTGAGGAGACAGCTGTACCTGCTAGGGCTGTAGCGGGAGTAACTGGGGCTCCGACGAGGCCTGGAACTCCTGCTCTCAGGACTTTTTTTGCAGGATTTGGAGGAATAACTGGGGGAACGTGAAGAAGACCTGGAGATAGGCAAGAACCATAGAAGAGTTAAAGATGCTGGAGGGTGAGGCTGTACCAGATTCCTCCGAATCGTGGTGCGGAAGAGACACCCCATATAGTAGCATCTGAGCTGAGCATTGTGTGGCCAGTTCACCCCAGCCCCAGGCATGTCCCAAACTCTTACACCTCCCCCTGCAAGGAGCCTGCCAGCCTGCAAGACTTAGAGGTGGTGGAGACAGTGGTTTTAATTAGCCTTACCTCTTTCCTGAAGAGCAGGACCTGCTTCTGGAGTACCTGGGAGAGGACTTGTGGTGTGAGGAGCGGGAGCGGCTGGAGCGGCTGGAGCCAGGGGAGGACCTGCCCGTGCTGGTGTAGGACTCGCTGCGGGAGCATGGCCTCAGCGGGGAGCTGTGGGCTGGGGATGGGAGGATGTTGCGCTTCTTCTCCTCTGAACAGCTGAGACACAAGGACAGGCACCCTCTGTGAACATATATTTGGGCAGTCATTGAAGCTGTGGCTGAACCGGGACTGGTCCCTGGCTGTCGGGAGCACCGTGCTCCAGCCAACAAGCACTCCCATCCTCCCATTCCCCGGCTGAGGATAAAGACGACCTCCCAGCTCCCCAGGCCGCTGTTGAAGGAGACCCCACGTGTGTGGGTCTGAGCCCAGGAGCTCACCCTCCAGGCTGTGGAAAGGTCTCAGGTGCTGCGAGGGGCAGCTCTTCTGCCTCGTGCCTGACCCACCAGAAGCATTTGGTTGGCAGCGGTCAGTTCAGGCCAGGGAGCAGCACAGGCCCTGGGGAGGGAGTGAGGTGAGAAATGCTGGAGCAGGGGAAGGGCAGAGCATGGCAGGGCAAGTGCCTGCGCTCCAGCCTGGCTGTGGAGCATGAGTGGGCACGTCCCCTTGGCAGTGGACGGGGCTGTGTGAATTCCTTTGCTGCCAGAAGCGCCCTGGGTATGCACTGGGGTTAGAGCCCAGCAGGGAGGCAGCCACCCAATAGCCAGGGAGGGCCAGCTGCAATCCCAGCTCCACCCATGTGAAGGCAGAGTTAGCCCACCCGAGTCACGGTCTGAAATGTAAATACAGCCCTAAAGTTTTACCTGCTAACTGAAAATTGAGGGCTTGTTCTTCCTAACA
>WTSP01020962.1:19015-36582 GCA_025331215.1 Actenoides lindsayi
CTTTTGGAGTGCTTAGCCCTGGCCCATCCAATTCAGGGACAGAGCCCCCCCCCGCCCCCAGGGGCTGTGGACCCAGCCTGGGTCTCTGTTTACATGGAGCTCCTTCATCATCCAGTCAGATGGTGCCTTCACACCCACCCTCGTGCCCATGGCACCTGATCTGTGTCCCCCGCGGGGGGTTGTTCTCCATCTAGTTGAAGAGGTGTTAACTGGGACAGGGACGCTGACTCAGATGCATGTGCTGAACCAGCAGTGGCTGAAAACAGACTGGAGCTGCCAACACACAGAGCAGCTCTCGGCACACAGTCCTCGGGATGATGACTGCCCACAACATCCTCCCGCTCCGAAAACACCTGGAGTTGGAAGATCTCCAAGTGCTTCCTACATTGCCAGAGAGTGAGGCATTGCTGCTTCTGGGATAAGGGACAGGAATTAGTTCATCCCAGCAAATCCATACTGGAGCTGGGGACAACTCCATCCCCATCCCATACTATCTTCTAACCCATGCCTAGTCCTAACTCAGAGGCATCAGCAGCCCCAGCAGCAGACATGAGAAATTAAGTGATCCTTCTTCACTAGTCAGCTTGCACCTTCAGTACAGAAGCCCAACACAGAGCAGAAACATCTCCCAAATGTTCCCAACTAGGAATGAGCAGAGACACATATTGCAAGTCCTCATTTCAGCATCTGATACCACTCCTTGCTACTGCTCAGCTCTAGCACTTCACTACCAGTACCTTTTAAATCCAGCAGAAACTGGAACATCACAGGAGCATAAAAGAGCCAACTATCCAGCTCTGTTCTCCACCAATTCTTTCTGAAAACTCTGATGTCACATCCAGAGCCCCAGGAGACCTGGCCTCCTCGCTATCAACCTCTGCACTCTCCCCAACCACACTCCAGAAGACAGAGGATTGTGCTCTCAAATAGAGCACTGCGTATTTTGTTTTAAAGATGGGTTATGGTTTGCATTAGATCTGAACCTTACTCAAGAGACAAGAAGCTTTTGACCACCTCTCTTTTGCAGGCATTAAACCACTGTGTGAGGCACTCTCTGGCTAGAGGTAGGAAAGGCCTGGAGCAGGCACGGGCTGCTCCGAGGGACACTGACCCCGGAATCACACACGCAAGCACCTCACTTCTCTTCCCTCCCAATTGAAACCAAAAGGCCTTTATTTCTGCCAAGAAATACAGCAGGTTCTTGGTGTTTCTCCAGCAGCTTTTAAGTCTGCTGCTGGGGCCTGTTCTTGCTTTGCCTTTGCTACCTAACAGCACATCACAAAATCTGTCAAAGGACTGGGGGATCTCCAAGCTCCTCTGTAGCTCAGCATCTCTGGTAGCAAAGCTCTGGGAAGAGGCAACATGTGGCTACCAGTGAAATACAGAGCCCACAGTCCTTGTGAGGGCTTCAGGGTCTGGCAGGAGCAAGGCAGCTGCCAGAGGGGACCCAGCAGCTTCCCAGCCCCATCACCTCTGGGCACTAGGCTGCAGGCAGCCAGGAGCTGCCTGCAGGCTCTGAGGAGATTCCTGCCCTGCTGCAAGAGCCAAGACAAGGCCCCAGGTGCTCAACTTGCCTGTCTGCTCAGAGAAATTCCCCCTCTGATGACCTTGGCTTTGCTTCTGGTCCCATTTTACTGCTTCTGAAAGGCCTGCCAGCCACACGAGATGGAAACAGAGCACCACATCTGAAAGCACCGTGTGGAACTCAATTGAATTCTAATGGCTTTTTATTTTCCTAGGATGTCTTAAAAGAGCCTGCTCTTTCATGAATCTCATTTTCTCCATGTGAACACTTGGAATTTCCCCCCCCTTCTTTAATAAGTAATTAAATAATCTCAGTGAACTTTGCTTCCTCCAGCTTTCAGCAGGGGACCTACTGCTGACCTCAAGGGAACCCAAGACATATCTATTGGATTTTTTTTGTTTTGTTTTGTTTCAAATCATTACTTAAGATGAAGGGGGAGTAGAAATGAGGCACTCACTCAAACTTCAGACTAATTCCGAGTGCGATCCTAGACCAAGAGGCAGTGCAGTCTGATAGGTTACAAAAATACAATCACTACTCATCTTCCAATTAAACTGAACAAGTCCATTTACTGTGCTGCAAACAGCCCCGAGGCAAGCGATGACTAAACATTTTCTCAGCCATAAGGGGACTGAGACCCCTCAACACGCAGAGTGGCACAGCCTCACTTAGAGTGGGAGGGCTTCCTTCTTGGGTCTTTTTTTTTCCACTCCCCTCTCGTTTTGCAACGCACGTCGAAGAGGAGTTAATTTCTTTTTCTCCCTTTCTTCCTTTTTCGTGTATTGCAATAATGAAAGGAATAAAAAACCCCAAACAAATTGTGTCAGTGACCCTGGTGAACCTTGCTGTTGGGGAGATCCCAGTGACCATACCCTGAGGAGCTGCTGGCAGAGGGAGCAGCCCCTGCTGAGAGGGCTGCCCAGGGGAAACGAGCCCCTCTGCCTGCTCTGGGGCTGCTCCACCTTCCAGAGCAGAGGGCTGGGGGCCTTCACCCAGGGAAATGGGCTCATCTCTGCTGACAATTTACCCCAGCTGAAAAGCCAACCTCTTACTAAGGGAGTACAAAAAGCAGCAATGCTGTAGGAATACAATATTACCTCTTTTTGCACAGTTATGAAGCCCTGACTTGAGGAATATCAAATGGAACTTTTTTTTTTTTTGCTAGATGGAGAGTTGAGGGTGAGGCTTGCTCTACCACTCGGACTAAGCTAAGCCCAGGAACATGGAGGCACTGACACAACTGTCCCTGCAAGGTCAGAGCTTGGGTTGTCTGGGGCTAGAGAGCAACCACTGCTGAGCAGCTTGGCTCACAGACAGATCCGTTGCTGAGGGGAAAGTCCTGAGAATGCCAGGTAAAGGTTTGTTCCTTTGCAAAGATCTTTTCAGCCTGGTGGGGTGCAGCCAGTGCTGTGTGACACGGGCCAGGCTGGCACTATATGGAGCAAGGGCTTTGCCTTCACCATCGCTGTTGGTACTCGGTGCACAGCACAGCCCTCCCATGGCTGCAGGCCACCCTCCTTCACCCCAGGCTGCTGCCTTCCCTGCACTGAGCTGTGATTTACCACACAATAACCAGGGGGAACCTCAGTCCCCTGTCTGGGAAGGGAGAAAAGGAAAAGCAAAAAGAGAATAACATCTGTGGAAGGCTTTGCCTTTCTGCTCTTCAGGAAGCCCCTTTGCTGTCAGAAACATGCAGCCTAAGAGTCACGGGAGCAGCTTTTCCCATGCAAACCAAAACCCAGGCTAGGAAAGAGCAGCAGCAGCAAGCCCCTCTGCAGGTCAGGTTTAAGTTTTCCCGAGCCCTCCTGCACACACCACCCCAGCCCCTGCACAGTATTTCCCCACTTCTACCTTCCCGCAAACCCATGAGCGCAAAGACAAACAGCATCATTTGGAACAACTGTACCCCACTGAGCCTCAGTGAAAACCTGGCTCAAGTCTGTGTTAATTTGTGACATCGTAAATGAGCTGCAGTGGAAGTGAAGGAGCTGGCAAGGAAAGTGCACGCAGCGCAGTTATCTTCAGCAGGTACAACAAAGGCAATTAGATTCATACCCTGCAGGTATTTATATTGCAGTGCTCAACTGAAAGCATGGGGCTACATCTGTGTCGGTGTGGAATAAAGTCTGCAGCGGGTTAGGGGTGTTCTCTACAAAAATAGCTGCTGCACGTTGCCCACAGTTTCTCCACATGCTGAGGCACAGACTCACAATCCTATCCTCAGCAGGTGGCTCTGGCAGCTGCATGGGGTAAAAGGGAGAACGAGGGAGAAGCTTGGAAATTCACTGCCAAAAAGAAGAGTAGCAGGGAGCTTTGGGGTGTTTCTGCCTGTGTGCACACGTGTGCATGCATCAGCTTAGGCAAGAAAGCAAGGGGGAAAGAAGCAGCAAGGTAGATGCATGGGCAGGGCATTATTTTCTGTATTTTTGTATCCCTCAAATTACAGGTAGACCAAATTAGAAATTGTGGCTGTTCCAGTGGAAAGGAGGGAAAGCAAGCTGGAGGGCACTGGGGGGGGTGAAGGGTGGCAGAATTTACTAGAAAATGCTTCAAAATTTCAGAAGAAAAAGAATATAGAATAAAAATTGTCTTAAAAAGCAAAATCAGTAATTGGGTAGTGCTACAGCATTACCTCACGGGAGTTTGTGTGTTGTCTCCCTGGGTCTCTTCTGCACATTGGGATCCTTCCTCGATCAATCCCTTTCCTTTGGAGATGTGACAAGGCATCTCCCCAGCTAAGGATGGCTTGGCTTCAAACCCCGAGCCGGAGGGGAGGGAGTGTGACACACCAGCCACCATAGAGGACAAAAACATAGCATTTTTGAATCCCAGTTCTGGATTTTTCCACAAAAATCTTATCTTTTCCAGTAATTTATTTTTAATATGTGATCAACATTTTCTTCAAGACCACATTTTCACTTCATAACACAACCAGGCTGCTCTCAAAGCAGAGTCTGACAGAACTAAGCTTATTTATAGAGCAACCATTTAACTCACAAAAAGGAGGCATCAAAGATTTGCGTACAGTCATTAATAAATGAGACTAGAAGTTCCCATTCCATTTTTCCATTGCTAGTTTTGAACACATGATGTTTAATGACCTTATTCGGAAACATTTCAGGGGCAGCATTTAACCAAGCACTTCAATTTAAACAGGTGCTTGAATGTGCTCTTGAATGATGTGCCAAGAGAGTTTACTTCTTCTGGGGAGCCAAAGGACACTAGTGGGTTGCATAGTAAAGATACTGACGCCTTTCAGCCATTGAAGTGTTTGCCAGCGTTATCAACCCTCACTAGAAAGAATGCAGCAGGGGCCTGATGACTTTTATTTTGCATCCATGACTCTAAAGCTCTGCTTTTCCCTGCCTTGCAGCCTGTGTGCTCATTTACCCTGAGTGAAGCAAGTGGAAAGGGGAGTGCAGCATGCTTGAATTTAGCTCATTTTAAAGCTTTTACAATTTTAAAATAGAGTTTACTCTTGCTCAGGGAACAGAACAGCTGGCAGCCAGCCTCACAGGACTCAGGGAGCCCGGCTTCAGAGAGAGAAAACCTAGTACCAATTAAAAACCAGGCTTTGACTTGAAAACATTTATGTAAAATTCGCAGCTTGAACACAAAAAAAAACCAACCCAAACCCTGGTGACATGATGTAGTCTTTGGCTGGTGGTTTTTTAGGGAGGAGCTCTTAACTCATTCCTACCCTTCCTAAGCTGGAAAGGGACAACACCCCAGGCTCCCGGCAAGAAAAGCTCCATACCTTGTTAGTCCTTCTGTGCATGTGCACGCACATCTAAGTGTAGCCTGCTCTTCACTCTACCTTATATGGTTTTATAAGCAATGACTCATGTGCACTACACAGGCAGGAGATGTATAGAAGGAGAGCAAATATGCACGTCTGTAACACTGAGAGACAGCTTGTGCCTGGCCGTACCCACGTCTAGTCGCTGGGTGTTCGCACGGGAACGCTCTGTGCGGGTGAGCAGATGAAGCCTCTGCTCTTGCTGGCACTACCTGTCTCAGCTGATGGGGCTGCGGCATATGGCTGAGCTATTGCCAGCTGGTGACCGAGCCTAAAGTTCCCTGTTATACAGCACTTCAGAGCTTGGAGGACTCTGTACTCAGGACACCTCTACCGTTACACATCCACACGCACGGGTACCAGATTCTGCCCTACCTTGAGTCCTGTGTAGTAATTTATCTCCTCAGAATGCCTGTCAGATGCTAACACCACAGTCAAAGAACTTCACCCTCTGCTTTGCAACTACTGGGAACAAAGGGGAAACGTGCCATGGAAAAAGAAGACTTCATAGTGACCTTTATCTAATATTTTTCTCCATCTCTTGCTCCCTCACTTCTAAAGCACGTAGTATATCATCTCTTTCCATGTATATGCAGAAACATCCCAAGGCTCTGAGCCTGAGTTTACCCTTGGCTGCACATGCAGCTCCCATTAGCATCATGAGAGCTGCTCCTAAGTTGTGGATTTGGCTCCTGGGCTTGTCAGTCCGGAGCAACAGTGATCCTATAAGGATCCTGATAGTCAGAAAGCATCCCCTGCCAATAATCACCAACTCATTAAATGTAAATGTCTCTTTTATATGTGTTTGATTCCCGTTCTTCCCCTGAAGGTCTAAACTTTTGGACATGAAGACCAGTGAATTAAGTTCACATCCAGCTAAGCAAAGGCTGCATAACAAACACTACCCTGTAAAATATCATTGCTGGAGGCCACTTTTTGTTAAATGTCCTCAATTCATTATTCATAGGCTAGAGCCTTTGCAAATTCTTCCCCTCTCCTGCCCCACCCTTGGTGTGAAAGTGCTGAAGGAAGGAATGACTTTAAATACGTTGAAGAACAGCACCATTAATAAATAATACGGTTTTAACCAACTTTGTCTAACATTGCTATAATTGAGTTATAAAAATTTCATATCAGATTTCTTGCCCAAATTCCTGTGGCTAGTTCAAGCAAAGAAACACAGCGTGTAATACTTACTACTTCCTTAGGAGACAGGAAGCTGTAGAGCAGGGGGGTTTGGCTGGATTTTTGGCTGGGCTGAACCTCTGCAGAGGAGCTTCGCTTGGTTGTGATCTTTGAATGGTGCCGGGAGCGTCTTCGCCGTGCTTTGTGCCCTTCCTCCCGAGACCTGGCTCTGTGCCTCCAGAAGACAGGAACAGCCACACTGTTATTGCTCAGTATTGCAGGAGCACCCATTACCAGCTCCGTGCCAGGCCATCGTGGGGGAGAGAAGGCCTTCCACATGACTGCTCTGTGGAGTCATGATGGAAAGAAAAGGGGAGTTTTGCTTTTCTACTTAAAAAAAAAATGTTGCATCCAGGCTTTGGACCTTAACCTTGAATTTCAGCTCCACTTATTTGGTGGCTCAAGGCAAATGATACTTTCACACAGCCTTGAATGTTCTGTGGTAAAACACCTCCAAGAGAAGACACTCTGCTTTTGCATGAACACCCCTCTAATTATTGATTCCCTTCTTCCCCCTACTGATTATCAGCTTTTCATAAGAAAACTCCCAGTAGTTAGGAAGAGTAAAGTGGTAGAAGGGGGGTGGTTTGTTCAAGTACTTTCAGAAACCATGAAAGATGAGCTCATGATGGGTATAAACTACGAGACTCGCAGTTGCAGCGATGCCAGGTCTAACACCAGCATCCACTTAGCTGGCCCCAGGATGCCTCTGTCATCCACAGGACAGAGATTTTAATCAGGTCAAAACCAGTGGCTATAGATTGCTGCTGGCAAATCTATTTCCACTGCTAAGACCACGTTTAAGGGTTTCCTAGGACATCAGCAGTACAGAGCCCTTGGGCTGGGGAAGGGAGACTAGGCTGGAATTAGCTGTCATGGGCTGATCATCAGCCATGGGGATTAGAAGTGACTGCTGGATTGAAAAGCTGCAGCCACTGCTCCGAGGCAAAACCCTTCTCTGGCCAAGACTGCAACAAGCTCAGCCCCCAGCATGTGATACAGCTGCTACCAGAGTGGGACGTGGCTCTGTCCGTAGGTCACCCAGGCTACAGCAACCACAGCCTGGAGCACTCCAGGCAGCATTGCAGGACCCTCAGCTCGGGGAAGGGTGATGTTACCTGCTTTGGCAGCGGGGGGAATGGGAGTCGGAGCTCTCTGAGCGAGAGTGGCAGCGGCGGTGACGATGGCGATGAGATTTCCGGGTGTGCCCACGAGAGCTTTAAGAAGCAGAGAGGAAAACCACTGTCAGGCTAGAAGATTGGGGGGATGCCAGAGCCAGCAGCTGGAGGCTGAAGTCAATAACATTCAAATCAGAAGGGAGATTTGCGTTTAATCCAAAGAGATTGGTCTATGAAACTGTGCAGACACCAAGGCATGAGAAATTCTCCAACAGTCCATAGCTACACTGACATGAAGACAAGCCAGCTCACTATCATCTTAATTATGACCTATTAGGTTGGCCTCGTAGCCTGCTGGGGAAAGATCTACAGACTACCTTGCAGGAGTGCAGCAGAAAGCACCCGTCCTTTCTGCTTTCAACACCTTAAAGAGCTACGTGTCTGTCCCCTCATCTGCTTGCCCTTCGTCCTCCAGCCTACCCTAAGATGGTTGGGAAACAGCCTGGGAACCTCGTTGGGGTAACACCATCCCTCTGGGCAACACATTGCAAAGCTCCAACCCTCCAATCCCTTGCTCCAACCTTTTCTGTAGTGCAGGCTCCTTGTTAAGCAGCAGATGCACGAGAACAGGCTCCAAACAACAGTATTGTCAGTACCAGCCAGCATTTCCCACACTCTAGGTGGGAGGGTCTCACCAGTCCTACGGGCAGCTCTTTCGGTTGCTATATAAACACAACGCACACCTTCTCTAAGTGCAGCCTGCCCTGTGCACAGATCCTGTTCAAGGGGCAAGACCATTTTGCTTGACTTCTTATTGGTGTCCAGTCACTGCCACTCCCTTTGCCAACAAGCTATGGGGCAGTTACCAGCAAACTGCACGCAGGGACCCAGGTTCAGCACCCTTCCACTCATCCCTTTGCTCCACTCAGGCTGTTGCTGGTGGATTACCCAGTCCTGTTACTGCAGGGCTGTTGTTGCCCATGCCAACAGCCAAAGTCCTTCATGCAGAGAGCAGGGTGATGTGGGTGACAAGCTACTTGTCACCTTCTGTGTCCATTCTCTCTCGACATTACCCCCCAGAGCAGTCATTTTAGATCTGGTAGCATAACCATCTGCTCAGGCGGGCATCGCTGTGCCAGCAGGCAGAGCTGACACTGGTTTAGCTGGTGGGAACAGTCTGGTTTCACCACCAGTCACTGACAGCACTAATACAACCTGCTTGGACAGCACTTCGCAATTTGCCGCTACAAAAACTCAGCAAATCAATTGCTTGAGAACAGCATCTCCTTTAAGACAAAATGACAACCTCCAGGGTAATTGCTTGAACTCTGCCTGCCTGTGTTCTCTGATGCTTTTCACACCCTACGATTATTTTTTTATTTTTTCAAACTTCACATTTTGAGATCCTCCCTCCTTATTTCCATACAGCTGAAATCAGCAACATCTCTCCCTCACTTGGTAGATTTGTGTGAAAAATCCCCATGTTTGCTCTTCACCCTCTGCATCAGTCCCTCCAGCCTAAGAGCTTTCCCATTCTGCAGGAGGAAAAATTGGTCCTGTGTGATTTAGATAACCAGTTGCTTGACACAAAGATAAGCCAAAGCAGGGTGATTATACAAAACCCCCCGATCCGAGGTGGCTCATGGGATCTATTTGATCCCCACCTGGAGCAGTAAGGTTTGCAGAACCCAGGAGTGGCTCAGCTCTGATCTGTTTGCTGAAAGATGAAGCTAAAATGCCCTGGCTGGTTTATCCCCAGAGAGCAGCCCTTGATCCCCTGAATCAGAGCACACCAGCAGCTGATCTTTGGCTTAACCACCCTGTCAGGCTACTGCATGCTGGCCAGTGCTGTGTTGGGCTGGGGGGATACCTGCTTTTACTGGTAGCTGAGGAAGCCTCAGTTTTACAACTGAGATTTCTAGGTGCATAGCAGACCAGTTTGAGGAAAAAAAATGTGGCTGTTACTGAACATGTAGAAATCCTAGAGAAAAGGAGATGGGATTTCTGTATGCAATAGAGATGGCCTGTGCAGGCAGCACAACATGTTCTGCACCTCATGGACTTCCAAACCCTTCAGCCCCAGTGCCTACTGATGTGACTGGCAGTGTCAGAGGCTGTTGTTCCTCTATTTCCTTTATGCCCAAGAGCTAAAAGTTGTGTTGAGAAGAATTAAAGGGCGGGTCATACTAATAGCAAACCAGCAGATTTCCACCTGCCAGCTCTATTTCTGTCTCTAGTAGGCTGCCCCAGCAAAGCCCACCAGGGGTTTGATGCCCAGGCTTCAGCCCCAGAACCATTTCCTGCCTCTGAAAGCAGGCAGAAAGCCACAAGTTGCCATTGCCAGGAGAAGACAGAGAAAGAAGTGAAAAGCAGAGAAGGTTTACACAGGCCTTCCTTCCAGCCCCGAGGAACCACATTTTAAACCATATCCCTTCATCATCTGCCCCACAGGATGAGGCTTGTGCTCTGCTAGTGCTCTGGGGCAGATGGGAACCTCAATCCCAGATTTTTTACAAGCTTCATCACCTCCAAACAATCCCTTCTCTTCCCTAGTCCCCTCTGTCCCCTGCTCCCATCTGGATAATTGCTTGCACTGTATATAGGACCTCCAAGAGCAGCACCCAAGGAGGAGCCGAGGCCCTTCCCAGCAGGGTTGTGCCAGCCTGCTCTCCGGGGCACCACACTCTGGAGATCTGAGCTCATCCCCTCATGCTGCCCCCACCAGAAAAGCTGGAGTGTCCTCTCAGGACTGGATGAGCAAGGTATCACATCCTTATGAGATGCAGAGAATGAGCTGAAAGAGATGGCACAAAAAAGAGGATGATCTCCAGCCTCTACAAACCTTTTTTTCATTCCAGCAAAACCAGAATTGCTGCTTTTAGCTGCAAAATAATCCTGAGAATTGCTTAGGGCTGTGCAGCTGACGTTAGCTCCAGGGGACCCACCACATCAAGCACTTCCTAGCTCCACAGCTCTGCACAAGGCAGGGCAGGGAACCCTGCGAGTTGCTACTTACTGTTTTTTGTGTTTTCTTTCTTCCTTTCTCTTACTTTTGGGGCTTGAAGAACTAAATAAGAAATGGCTAATTAATTGGGAGATTTCTGTTGTGATAACAAGCTGCACAATCACACATCAATGTTACAGCTAGATTGCCCCAAAGCGTGCAATAAAAGTGAGAGGGATTAACGATTCCGCGCGGCACAGGGGGTCTGAGTGCCTGCTGACAGATCTGACTCGTGGGCTTGGCCAAAAAGCATCCTCAAAGGGATCAGTCACCCCAGAGACTTTGCATTTTCCCACAGAGAAGACAAATACTTCTTGATACTGTACACACGCGTACTGGAATTGAGGGGGTTCTTCCAGTACACAGCTGGAAAGCCACCGACTCTGAACATTTCAAAGATGGGCATTGCTGGGGGATGCTGCACTGTTTGCAAATGGAACCTCAAGAGAAAAAGACTTAAGACGCAGGACACATGCAACATGGGTGAGATTGCCAGGGGCTAGCTTATACCAAGAGGTCTTTTCCAGTTACATGCTTGATTGCACAGGTTGGGCCAGACACCTGATTCCTGTGGGGCCTGAGGAACATGTAAGGCTGAATAGGGAGAGGGTAACCACAGACCCCCAGGGAGTGGGGGGAGCCACGGGGATCTCACAAGGAGATATGGAAGAAAAGTGTCTTCTGCCCCCATCCCGTGAACATCAACCTTGTGAGAACTTGGAGAGACCACTAAACTCAGATATCTAAGGGACCACCCACACTTGCCCAGCTCTTACCTGTGTCTTCTCTTCTTTGAGGATAACCTGCAAGACACAAATATGTACATTGAATACAGGGTCTCAAAATCGGAAATTTCAACCTGAGACAGTGTGTTTAGGCCCAGTGTTAGACTGGGCACTGGGAGAAGACCTCACATACCAGCTGGGCAGAGTGGCACTGGCTCTCCTTTAGACATCTGGCAAGGGGGCAGCTGAGAAATGCTGGTGTGGTAGAAGTGACTATCACACTCCACAAACAATTAAGAATATGATCCTTAGAATAACAAGTCTATAGAAATCAGATACATCCCTTTTCTCTGCTACTACCTCTACAGTCTCACACTGCACTTAGCTTGAGTGGGTAGAGGTTTTGTATATGAAGGACCAAGTAGCAGTGAAAGGAAAAGTCCTTTCTGTATAATAACTCCAGAGCAGCCTCACAACCAACCCAGCACCATGCCTCTGTCTTGCCTCCTGGAATGACACAGGAGTCACTGTGCTGGTGGTCCTCATAGAAAACCCTGGGAACATGGAGGACACTTCCTCTCAGCGAGGCCTGGCCCCAGTATCCTGCACAGCCCAGTGCATTTCACCGCAGCTTGGGGCACAACATCCCACAGAAGACATGGTCAGAAGTCCTGGCTAGAGGGGCCATGAGATTGATTCGGGCAAGGTCAGTTGGGACCTGTAGCTAAAGTGCTGCTGGATGTCCGGAAGCAACTTCAATTGGTCACTAACACTTAATAGTTTATCATGCTACCTTTTGGGACCAGCTACGGCTTATCCTTGGCTTGCAGGGGCATAAAAATGTACTAAAGGTTCAAAGCCAAGGAGCATCTGACTCAGGACTTCCATCAGGAGGTGGCATCCACAAAAGAGCATAAGAATCCCTCCTTGGGAAGGAAATATTTCAAAGAATTTCTACATCCTTGACTCTCCTCCTCTCTCCCTTTTCGTTAAGATTCAAGCTCAGTTTTTCACCCCGTTATCCAGCATCTCTCTTTGGTTCAATATATTATGAATATATGAACTTTCCAAGGGAGATGGCACCCACCGTTCTCTTCAAATATTGGTTTAACAGTTGAGAGAAAACAGTGAGATGTTTGCAATTTTAAATTTTAATTATGCTCTTTAAATTAAAAATGGGCTTCAGAAGGGGAATGTGGAGGCTGTCACCCAGGGTTGGCAGAGAAGACAGATGGGGCTGCAGGGAGCTGATCTGAGCCTTTTCCTGGCCCAAACCTCGGTGCTTTCTGCAGCCCAGTTCGGTCCCTGAGTGCAGATCCCATTGGTGTCCCCAGGGATGGCAGCCACGTGAAATGGGACAGCAGGCAGAGGCTCTGCAGACCTCACCCTGACTTGGGTCCTCTGTCTCTCTCTGCTTACACCCCAGCAGCTGATATTTATCCATTTGCACTGGCTGTACATCCCCTTCCTGCCCTTCTGGCCCGGAGGGACACCAGCTCTGCCCCTCCTCGGCCCCTCAGTTCCACCTCCCAGTGGGCCTTGCCCTCTGGGTGGCCATGATTGGAAGCCAGGAGTTTGATGCCTCTCTCTGCCTGCTGGCACTGGGCTCCCCACTTAGCTGTCCGATGGCACTGGTGTCTCCCACCGCTTGTCCAACCCCCCCAGATTGGCACTGCTAGCCGGGAATTACATTTTGAAGGGGAAAAAAAATACCTGTTTCTTTTTCTCTTCTTGGAGCTTTTCTTCTTCTTCTTCTTCACAGGCGAGGGGCTGTAGGAGGGAGACCTGAGGAGGCAGAGGGGCATTCGGGACTACAGAGCTCCCTCCAGCCCTCCCTGACCACCCCAACCCTTACCCGGCCACCAGCAGCATCCCCCCCCCGGGGTGGTCTTTGGGGTGACCCCTGGCTCTGCCTCCATTGTCCTGAGGACAAGAAGATGGCAGCACCTCCCTGGGCCTGCAGAAACCCCCAGCCCCTCACACCTCCCCGTAGCTCGTTGAGGCTCTGTTTCACACCCCCCTTCCCTTGCCCACAGCCCAGGGCTGCCCGGTCTCACCTCCTTCGCTTCTTGCGGCCGGATTTCTTCTTCTTCTTCTTCCCGCGGGCTGGGGGTGGCACACGCTCCCCAGCACCCCAGGGGCTGAGGAAAAACAAATTAAAACCAATTAAAGAAAAACCCAAATCAGCTCGCGTGGGACTGCTCTGTCCTGTCCCCACCTCAGGGACATATGGGGCAGAGATCAGCACTCACAGCGGACCCAGGGCACGGGCGAGTGCCTAATTACCCTCTAACTAATAACTTGGTCACAGTTTATAGGAAGCATCTCCTCCACGGGTCTAATGGAGATATAAGGAGACAGGTCCTGCACGCCACGGCAACGCTGGCTGATTATTTCAAACATGTTTGCCGAGGTTAATGACTGTAATAGATTTATAGGTTTCGTTGCTCTTTGTAAATATGCTTTAAATAATTAATTGGCGTTTAATTTGCATGCAGTAATTATTGCAAACAGATGCATCTTACTATAATAAAAGACTTGACATATGTTAAATAGCAATTGATTAGAAATATATATATTTATTGAGGTGCTATGATAATTTAATGAGCTATGCATCTCTTACACAGTTTTTAAACCTTGAACAAAAATACCTCCTGTAAATTAATTTCTTTTTTAAGCATATGATGCCGAATCACATTAAGATTCAGTGAAAAGCAAATACCACAGTTAAATTAATTCAGAGCACCGGGCTGAAAATATCACAGATACTCTGTGGCTACTCATTAACCCAAGCAAATGCTTGTACAGATGGGGGCAGCTGGTGGTGGCCTGAGGGTCCCCAGGTTGAACCCCAAATGGATCTGTGACTGAGGTCTGTGGGGGGCACAGCCAGCTCCCCAGGGCCTCTACAAAATCACTGCTGGAAATGTGGGTGCTGGGTTTGTGCCTCAGTTTCCTCACTTCTCTCCCTGCCAGTGGGAGCAGCTGCTAGCAGGGAATGGATGGAGGTGGCCTCACGTTTAGAAAACACTGTGGAATCTTCACTACAGAAACCAGCCAAAAAGCTGACCATTTTCTGTAGAAAGAACAAATGTTATTGTTAATAACAGCCCTAACAGAGCAAACATCACTCTGTGGGGGCACACTCAGGCTCTGCCATCCCCCAAAACTTGCTCACCCAGGGTTTGGATTTCTTTCCAAAATCACACTGTCATAAAAAGCCAATTGCTTAGTGCTTTTTATATACATTTTAAGTTGCTCTGCAAAATGGAATTGCCCACTAATGCTTCGGCTGTGAACTGTGAATAACCGAGTGCTTCTGGTGCAGTAAATCTGAGGAGGACCCACGTACACACTCCTTTCCTCCATCTCCCCCCAAGGATTTCACCGACCAGCAGAAGCACTTCTAGGGGATGTGGCACATCCTGGGCTTGGTGGGTCAGTTTTCTGCATTAAGGTAGAAGAAATGTGTTTAAGTCAGCTCGTTGTCCTTAAACTCAGACATTTGGCCAAAGCTACCCTGAGGGTCTGTCCAAGAACAGGGATCTGATTGCTCGTCTCAGCCCATCAGTTATGAGGATGCTCACCCCCAGATCCCACATGTCTTCCCCCCAGCAGAAAGTCGGGCTCCCCAGAACAGGTCTGGGTGGGTCTCAGCCCCACATGGCCAAGGGAGAGCGAGGAGAAACCTCTGACCCTGCCATGCCACCGCAGGCAGCTTCTGTAGAGCCCTTTTCCTTCTCCCAAGATAAAGCCTTTTGTCTTTGATGTAGAAGCTTTCTCCCTGTGCTGATCCAACTTTAATTGTTTCTCCATGATGGTAATCAAAGTCTAATTAAAAATACGCTTTAGATTATTGTTCCGGTTAGCCTGAAATCTGAAGATATGAAATGCGCTTTCTTGCTCTTCCTTTTCAGCATCTTTAACCAAAGAGAGAGGCTTTAATCCCAGAGACAGCGCAGCAGGCAGGGCTCACAGACCCCACCTGCTTCAGTTACAACGTTCAATTCATTTTACCCCCCTCTCGAGTTGTCAGGAACTAATGACAACCTGATAACAAAGCCATGTCCTAATGAAGTCGACGCTGCTGGTTCGCTCTAGGCGAGGGGCCAAGGGGATTGCTGAGGGTGACACCCAGCCAGGGGTAGGTACCTTGCAGAGCTGGTAGCACACAGGGATGCCGGCAGGTTGCTTGCCTTCCAGCCACGGCTACTTGCCAGGAGGCTGTCAGAGCAATACATGGAAGGGAAGCAAACTGCAGGTTTCTCCCCACAAACCCTCACGGGGTTTTCATACAGCTGCACGCACTCGCTGTATGCTCACACTGTCATTTAAGCCAACTCCTGCTCTCGGAGCCCCCCGGGAAACGGTCACAGAGAGCTCCCAGCCCCAGCTCCTACCTGCGTGACCTGCGGCGAGCGTGAGCCCGTCTCTCCTTCCCCTTGGCGCAGCCATTGGCGGTGGAGGCCTCCTTGGCTGCACGGCCACCCAGCTTCTGGGGCCGCCCGTCCTCCACGGGGTACGGCAGGCAGCTCAGCGTCCCGCTGCCGGGAGAGGGGAGAGAAAGAGAGAGAGAGAGAGAGAGAGAGATAAAGAGCTGCCCGTTCCGCTGGGCTCTTTGCCCAAAGGTTTGCCACGTAGTGGGGAATCCCCTTTCCCGCCTGCAGGTAGGATCTGTGCTGCTGTGAGGAGGAGCTGCAGGTCGCTCTCGGGCCTCCTGAGTCCCCACTGCCCAGCCCTGCCATGGGAAATGCTCTGGAAAGCCCCATTTGCAAGCCAAGCCTCGGCCCAGCTTGGCCATACTGTGCTCAGTCGAGGAGCAGCTGGGCAGCCCTGGGCTGTGGGGACAGGACAGGGTCTGGATCCAAAACAACAGCAAGGGGCAATGGCAGCTGACCAGACCACCACCCCTGGGCATCTTCCTCTACACTGCGGGTTTATAATCCACCAGCTCTGCAGAGAGAGCACTGGTCTTGCACTCTGGTAGGAAAAATCCTTTTGTCTTTCAATCACCATACTCCAAACCTGTTACCGCATTGCCAGTGCCTCACCACACATCCTCATCCTACCCCCTCACCAGCACCCCAGGAGAGGCAAAATTTTGGCAGGCAGGGAACAACTCCCCTCCCTGCTCCTACAAATAGGGTGCTGGGCCAGCAAACACACCTGGTCCTGCTGAAAGCTAAACTGGAGAACCTGGGACAGCTCAGCAGAGCTAAGGGGAGGCACCTGGGCCAGGCAGGCCCCTGCAAGAGCCCTGGGGAGACCGTGAGAGTTGGCAAAGAGCAAAGCCAGGGCAGGGAAAGCCTGGGGGGAGAGGTCTCCCAGAAACACTTGGGGTTTGGTCAGGGCAAACTGAAATGGAGAAAACCCCCAATGAGCCTGACCTCAGACACTTGAGAAGAAAGTAAACAGGCCTGCAAATATTTATTTCAAAGAACAGAAAGGTGAATATGAAGTCATAAACCATACCCAGCAGGGATACTGAGAACACTATGGTTTTGGTGTCATCCAGAGTATTATCCGAACAAATAAAGTAGGCATCAATATGTCTGAGCCCCGCCTGGCTGTGGGCTGGTACAGATGGCGGGCTGGGCTCAGCTAGCAGCGAAAGCGTCCCCAGTTCTTCCCTTTGTCATCTGGAAGCCGATCTCAGGAACGGGCTGTGGGTGTTGTTTTGGGGTTTAGCCATCCCCAGGTCAGCTCTGCAAGGTTCCCCTGCTGTGTCTGCCACCTGACCTACCTCTTCCCTTCAGAAAGCATCACGCTGAGGCTCCCAGGCTGTGTGGACCCCACTGGAGCAGGGGGAGGCTGGGGTGTCCCCCTGCCAGCCCTGCAGCCACAGTGGCTGGGGGATGCTGGCAGGGTGTTTGGCTGCAGAGACCGTCACAGCCATCACACGTGGGCTGTGGGGAGAGGAACCAGGGGCATGCTGCACATCTCGGGGGTTAAATGGGGCCAAGAGGGTGGTTAAAGAGCAATGTGATGTTAATAATGGCACATTAACCATCCCTGGCCGGAGGTTTGCATGCACCAGGGAACATCCTGTTTCCTGCCCCAGCCATGAACAGCACTTGGGCTGAAGGAAGAACACCAAGAGAATCACCAGCCAATTAAAAGTGTTTGAAGTGCACGTGGACAGACTCTGGGTTTGAGTGTGGGGCCAATTACAAGTGACCTGGGTGCGTGATCAGTGTTGTCTCGTGTATAA
>WTSP01020963.1:1705-41321 GCA_025331215.1 Actenoides lindsayi
AAGAAAAGAAAAGAAAAGAAAAGAAAAGAAAAGAAAAGAAAAGAAAAGAAAAGAAAAGAAAAGAAAAGAAAAGGAAAGAAAAAAGAAAAGAAGAAAGGTGAAGCAGATTTATGCAATTAATCTTTGTTTTAGTAATTACTGACTTCTGAATATTTGCCTTGCAAACTTATACTATTTGGATGATGATGATTATTAAAAAAATATGGATACATTTAAAGAGTAGCACTTGAATTTTAAAGGTAAGCAGGCTAGATCTTAATAAAAACTAGTTTTATTCTTTCTATACAATTATATTTCTGCATATATATCTTAGGGTACATTTCTTAAAATGAATGAGGCAGAATGACAGCTGCTATGATTTAAAACTATATTTTACTTACTGAATTTTCAAAGTATAAAGGAAGGGAGACATAGGGCTGCCCTTTTTTATTATTATTTTTATTCTTGTTCTCCCTCCAAATAGTAGATTTGTCTGAAAATCAAGATCTACTGGCATTTTTTGCCTTTATCATGACAAAATATACTTTTCTGTGTATACAGTTATTTGTCATAATAGTCATTGTTATATCAAGAAGGGATTAACTTTTCAAAGGGCCAAGGACAGTGAATTTTCAGTCTACTCCATGCATAAATATTCCTTCTTTCTATAAAAATATCTAATTCCTCTGGTGTTTTTCCAAATAATTTATGTATTTTTTCAAATCATTTTACTACAGAAATCTCTTGGATTTTAAAGGGTTTGTTTCCCAGATTCTCCGTGTTTCTTTTAAATCTAGCCCTAAACCACAAAAAATTTTTTCATTTTCATATGATTTTATGACATCCATCACTCCAATACCAAAGATAAAAGAATCTGATATTCAGTATTAGAGAACTCAGTCTAAATTTCTCTAACAGTCATTGATGAGTTCAAGTTCAAGTTCTGATGAGTACCTTTTGGTGAGTTATCATTTTATAATATACCATTTTATGTACTTGCACATATTAAGAAACTCATTTCAGCTTCCTGTATTTCATTCTCAAACCAAGGAATAATCTCAGGCAATCAACAGCTTGAAATCAAGATAGATCAGTAATAAGGAGCAGAGAAAAGATACATTGCCATTATACAGATGAAGCCAGAAACTCATCAGGACAGGATCCAAGACATCCTCTTATGAATTAGGTATCTAAATACATTTACATCCAGTGATAATATGTACTTCTATGTACTGCAACTGATTCGGCTTTCCATTCTTTAAATGTTTGTCTTGTTAAAAAAATATACAAAGTAAGTTCTTCTCAGCTGTGTAAGGGCTTTTATAAACATTCAACAACTAAATTTTGAAAGAATAATCTTAATGGATTACTTCCACAATGAAAAAGACTGAAATTGACCAATTTGGCCAAATTTCAGATAATTTGTTAAATTGCAATTATTAGACTCAGAAGTAGACAATACTACATGCATTTGTATTAAATATGGTGCCTCTATACTTGAGGGGAATTATAATTAAAAAGGCATATATTTCAACTTTATTAAAATAAAGTTCTCAAGATTTTGGTGGACTGTTTTTCTTCCAACTTTAGCTCAGAATCAGTGTTGAGAGGCCTAACCTGAGAACAACTCCCTCAGGAAATCAAGGACTGTGTTATTGTCCTGGTTTATTTCTACATTTCCAAATGAAATACAAGTAATTTCAGTTTAGGTACTAATTAAATATGTATAATAAACACAGCCATCTTATTACATATATACCCATATCAGACTAAAACCTGATGACGAGGTAACTGCCAATGAAAGCTAATTCAAGTATTTGACATAGCTATAAGAAAACAACTGGAAATCTGTTTCAGACTCAGAAAACCTGACTAATGCATTAGAACAAAAATATTGTAAATTTCTATCACTAGAAAATGGGATTTATACAGTGGCACGACATATTACATTCGAACTCCAGTCTGTTGCTTCTGGGAAATTGAACTACACAAGGTTCTATTCACAGTGCAGATTACATTCAGTCAGTACCGAAATAGTACAGAATGCGAATGATTTAGACAGAGGACCTGATAACATTCAAAGCCGCAATAGAAAGACATAGCAACAACAGACTTCTTATTTCAGAGGAAAGCTGCTTCCAGAAACTTCAGTGCTGAGAAATGCTTTCAAATGAGATATTTATGAATTTGCTATATAAGTTCTGTGGCCTGATGTTTCATTCAGCTCAACTGCAAGACATTTATGTGGTTTTGAAAAAAGTGGTTATGGAAAATTTTAAAGATGGTTTCTGAGGCTTTGTAAAATTGCTTGCATCAATCTGTTGTCCAAGATGTTAAATCAGTGAAGTTGCGTTAGAGATGATTCACATCTTCAGAGAAAACACATAATGGGCTAGTCATGCTTGGTGCAACTCCAATGAATTTAATGGAGTTACATGAGGGATTGACTTTCATTAATCTTGGATAAAACTATTCGGTTACATTAAATTTCATCTCAGAAATAGTAAATGGAGAAGGATAACATTATAGCTGGGAGCCTTGGGGACCACAGGCCTGATTCCTCAAGGACATCATGAGCTCAGTTGTATGCTTGGTGCACAAAAATTAAACTAATTGACTTCGGCCTATTGCCTTGGAAACGACAGTGCAGTGGAACTCTCCACTTCATGTTCCTGTTTTTTCAGTGATGATGGACTTCAGATACTGGTCCCCACTGTGGGAAGATTATCCAAAACATACCTCATTCTTTTGGAAAGGAGGAGGCAGTTATAGGAAGGTGATAGAACAGCTGTCTGAACAAGATATACAGTTTTCTGAGTGTTTATAAGTATAGGCAAGTAGTGCATGATGATTGCCCATCATTAACTTGCACAGTGTTAGGAATAAATTAGTCTTGCTCTGGTGGCAACAATTTGCTGAGAAACTTCAGCTTTTCATCAGAGCAAACACATTGGAAGTGAGTCATGAAAAGTAATTCACTTTTATCAGTGAGGAAGACACATTGCCCTTTAGCTTTTCCTCCTGCAGACATATTTCCAGAAATCCACCCTATGGGCTAAATCACTTCTTAGATTGTTCTTCCCACAGGGAAGGTTCCAGGCTGTATGACAGAGCAGTTTGAAGATGCTCTACAGCAACAGGTTGCCCTACTGAACACAGTGGCTATTTGGAACAGAACATTGCACACCCAACAGAGGTTGGCACCTGGAGAACCATGTCCAGGGAAACTTCTTTCTAACTCTCATTAGGCAGCATTTACCTTAGGTCCATAACTGTGAAGCCTCTACAGGTTTTTCATTCCCCTCCCCAATGCTCACCTAATGGTTGCAGATGTTCAAATGACACACTTCAACAGTAAAACCTTAAAAGAGTATATTTTTTTCTTTCTTTTCAATTTGCCAAACCTGAAAAGATAACATCCTCACTGGGTTGGCTCCCCAGTTTAAGTAGAGCAGTGATTTTTTTAATCTTTGGGGTTTTTCTCACCATTCACAAGGCCACCCAGGCAGCATGTAATTCATCCAGAAAGGGAATATTCCATTGTGTGGGCCAGATTACTTGGAAATGATTCACTCGTACCTGAGTTCAAAGCTTCTGGCATAGACCTACAGTACATTCTAGTCTGTAGTCATTCTTGCCTCAGACTTCTGTGTTCAGTGCAAATAAGCTACTAGAGCAAATCTTACGAAAGTTCAGTGGCTTCAGACTAACTTGGATTTAAAAGTTTCATCTGGGATTTATGAAAAGGAAACAGAGAACAAATCTTTTTAGGGAGGAAAAATACCTGCACAAAACCCCTATATTTCATGCAATTGCCAACCCAGAAGAGAAAGTTTATTTTCCCCCTTGGCTGTAAAGGGATTTGAAGTCCAGTATCTTACCTCGCCCCACAATGATGTGTGTATAAGATTACATCATTTTCCCAGCAGCCTCTTTCCTGGTTTATTCAGCATTATAGAAAGTGTCTGTTTAGCACAGGTGTAGGAAATAAGATAAACACAACCTTTGCTGATGTTTTTCTATCTCCTTATTAATGTGCACCATGAAGGCACCTGTGAGAAATCTACATCCTGCCTGGATACAAGTAGGAAATTATTTTCCCATTGCATGAAAATATTTGAGATCTCTCCCTCTCTTCTCTCATCTGATACTATTTTGTGTCATGTTCAAAAAAAAAATAAAATTCCCTTAGAATGGTAATGCAACAGAAAGACAAGAACAATAAAGGATAAAAATCTTCTCCACCTCCCAAAACTTGCAGCAATATATCAGGTTGCCCATGCAATTCTCCAAGAAGAAGCAAATGCATTACTCTCAACTCCATATTATTCTCAGCTAGGTCATGTTAGTCTTTTTCTGCATTGGTAAACATATCATGTATCCAGGCATAATATTTTGAACCCAAGAGACTGAGGAAAAATCTACAGTCTTTTGGTAGCCTCATCTACTAAGAAACATGACAGCATTGTCTGCATAAAACTTGGTTTGCTCTTATTAATTACCTGAGCTAACTGGTTCATAGACCTCTCTTCAGAAACCTGAGCTGATGTTCCCTACAGAAGCACCGTAAATACTTCCTATTATTTATTCTAGGTAATTCTTAGCACTTTTTTAACAACTTTTAACATCGTTTTAGAATGTTAGTAAAAGACCACTGACGAAACAATATGCACACCTTGAAGGAATTAATATATTACACAGAATGATTTAACCCTCCTACATGGATCATTAAAGTGGCACAAGTTCACACCAAAGATCACCGTCAGATGGAAGATTAGTACCAGGAAATGGTACAGCATAGCAAGAACAAATATGGAGCAACATCCTTTATCCCTGTTTCCAATTTCCAACATTATTTTGCAAAGCAGTTTAGAAGGAGCTGAAGTCATGATGAAATTGAAGGGCCTGTGATCAAACCACAGAACCAATACATGCTTCTTCACTATTTTCTTGGCTGGTACTCACCAAGCAAATACCCAACATTAAGAAAGGCAGCTGAAAGCAGAGGACAGGGCTCATGACAAAAATCTTTGTTTCAAGTGTCATGCAAACTCTGAAGGGCAGAAATAGCTCTGCAAAAGCTATTGTGCATTCACCAGAGAGGAATGAATGGAAAGAGTGTCTATAGGGAGAGGCAGACTAATGTCTAAGTTCAGGCAGAGGACATGGTTTCCTAAAGATTTGTGGACATAATCAAAACAATTGCATAAACAATCACAATTATGCTCCTGTGGAATAGCAAACAAAAACTGTGCTGTCAATATTTGAATGACTGTAAATGTAGAAGAGTTCCAGTTGAATTGTGGGCACATTGTACAAGGATCCAGACTGCTAGTAAGAAACTACCGATATCTCAGAAGGTTTATGATTCAAAGACATAAGACAGACATGCAGTGTGACGTAGAACAGAAGCAGATGAAGTGAGTTAACTGGCTTCACGCTCCAAATCCATGCTGGCTCAGAAACAGTAACTAATCTAGTGTCCAAGTATAATGCCAATGTACTCTAGTATACTGCCTTTCTTACTCATACTAAAAGATGAATAGGAGAGAAATACTATGCTGGCACTTTTTTTGAATACTGGCAATTGCTTTAATATCTGCTGGTATAAAAAACCCCCATATGTGCTTCAGGAACTGATTCCAGAAGAACGGTTTACACGAGACTCTAATTTTCCTGCTTTTCAGGAAGAGCTATTCAATGAAAAAATGAAGTAAACAAAACTTTGGTCTCTAAATACCTCATCATCTGACCATTATCACCTTCAAGAAATAACTTTAGAGTCATTGCTCTTACACTGTTCTTGAAAGCACCTGTCATTAAGTACCTGACAATTTTTAATAAGAAGAAAATTGTTGGAATGACTCAGAGGACTTGGATGCAAACATATGGACAAAACAACAAAACTGAGAGCAGAGAGCCAGGGGATCTGCCATTCAGAAATTACACTATGGGGAAATAACACAAACAACACTTCCACTGTGTTTTGAAAAAATGGATGCGGATCAGTAATCTAGCTAACTAAAGTTTTCAAAACAGCTGACTAGCGTTTTCTAGAAACTCATGAAGAAACCACAATTGCTCTGACTAAGAAGAAGTTCTTCATGGGAAATTGTGCTAAAGAGAATGAGAAATGTTGTTTCCAGCTGAAGTCATGTAGTTCTTGAAATGAAAAATATCTCGCATTAACTGTTCCTAGGTGTAGCAGTTGTCAATGTTCTGCTTCCTAAGTCATTGCTTCTACAACAGGATTCCTTTATCCTGATCTTGGAAGATTACCTTCTATCTTTGTTTCCCAGGCCTCTTTGTTTTCACTCAATTGTTATAGCTGTGTAAGACAAATGGAACTTTTGACCTACTCCTTCTGTCTTATTGAACCTAACTTGTGCCTGTTTACTCATAGTGCTTGTTTAATTACAACTAGATAGAAAGAATGGCTGATGCCCTCTTTCAGCAAGGGATCTCATTTCTAGAACAGAATAGAACAATTCTACTGTCTCCTCCTTCTCTTATATTCCATATGCTTCTTCACATAGTGTAAATATTATCTTTTTCCTCTAACCTTTTCTCTGTCTCCAATCTTTATACTGTCTGGAGTCTTTTACAAGTTTGACAAGAAAAGAAAAAAATGTTTCAAATATTAAAATTGAAACGAATTATTGTCGCAGTTGTCTCTTCTCTGCATCGATCTGTCCATTCTCCATTCCTGCTGTCATATACAAGAAGAACTGTATCTCAGAGCTGTAGGACAAGCAAATCAGTGAACTAAGCTCCTCAGTCACTTGCCTCCCAATAAACCTCTAAAATGTTGTTGAAATTGAAAAGGACAAACTGATTGAGAAACAAATGTGCCACAAGAGTCAGATGAGAGATGATGAACAGACTAGAGACAAAACCCAGCAGTATTTCTTTTTTAAAGATTTTCTCTAAGGAACTAGATTGGGTCATGGAGACCCACATTAAGTTTCTGCCTCATCAGCTAGTCTCTGCTGTGCTTTCAACAAGTAAATTTAAACTCTAAGTTTCTGCCATGTGATCTGTAAAAGGGGAATCCTAATACTGATGGCCATTACTCCCCATTAAAAAAAAAACCAACAAAAACCAAAACAAACAAAACTCAAACAAACCAACAACAACTAGCAGAACTCTAGACCCTTTATTTAGGATTGGTCCAAAGTGTGATCCCTGTCATTCCCATAAATTTCATAACAAAAGTTGAAAACACAAACACTAGATGAAGAAAAGGAAAGTTAAGCAAAAGGAAAGCACTTTCTTAAGGTCACAAAGTCAGCAACAGGCACAGCCAGAGTGTGAGCTTGGCCATACTGGCTCCAAACACTGGTTAAGACTGCCCCCAGCCTGAGGATTTAGCATGCCAGAAAGGAGCCTGCACATCTCCACTGCACAGCTGTTGTTGGTTAAGGGTGGTACATGGAAAGAAGACTCAAGCTTTGACCTCCAGGAGCTGTTATTGCGAAGTTTCTCCGTGATGGACTCTTCCACTCTTTGACGTGCAATAGTTTGAAGCCACAGTCCAACCACAGAGTATGGGTCTAAATGCAAATCATTCCAATCCCAAGAAAAAGGTCAAAGAGTCTCTTACTCACAGATGTTGTTCTGGAAAAGGTGTTTCATCGGTTCAGCGTTTGAACCAAATAAAAAATTTCCATTTGGCTAAACTTTTGCTGAATATTACCATGGGATCATAAACATTCTACTTTAAAATGATATGTCCAGCTGCTATTTGCCAAATATAAATCTGGGTTTAGTTCTGGCTTTAAAAAAATATATGTCCTGGGTGAATAATATGTCCACACAACCTTCTGTCTGGGAAGTAAACACAAAGAAACTATCACAAAGCTTTTGCTATCATCTATAACGTAGGCTGAGAATATTTATTTTTGTTCCAAATTTGTGTAGCTAGTAAAGTAAATATGAACCTCATGTACACTTACTTAAAAGTCTGATGGGAAAGTAATGTTTTTCCTGATTGCGGGAAAAGACCAGTCAACCATGGTGTAGGGGAGGAAATCCACTGTGTCAGTTGGCTGATGTGTAGTAAAAAACAAAATGATATTTAAGAACACCTTGTATTGGCCTCATTTCCCATCCAAAATATGTGAGAACTGGCAAGAGTGTATCAAAACATCCACTTGCTACACTGTAGGTTAAAATCAGTTCATTTTGAAATAACCATTTTGTTCCTCTAATAAGCGGTATTGTTTTACCTACAGCAGAGTAAAGATATCTGAATTTGTTGCAAAAAAAACCACCTCAGTATTTCCTTTCACATTCAGTTCCTTCTTTGGTTCATTTTTGACAAGCATACTGATGGGAAGGAGAGAAACAAATACAAAGGGTCTTTAAAACAGACTGTTCTCATTATAGATGTACTTGTGACTTGTACTTGTCACTAACGCACTTGTCTGAAATTCGGTTTCTGTTTCAGTTCTTGTCTCTGCTGCATACCTACCACATGAAATTGTACACTTCACAGAATTTACCTCAGTTTCTTTATCTGAAAGGTGGAGGTAATCTTCATTTTACTGTAATTTTGTCAGGATAGCTTCACTTATAGTTGTAGGCATCATACACACAGACCAAGACAAAAAGCAGTATCTCTAGCCTCATCACCATGTAGAATGCACTTACTCTCAGCAATGTTCATATTAAGCTTTTAAGAAATTCTTCTCAAATTCCTGCAAGTCTTGTGTTGATTATGGTCATCCCATCTAATATGGAAACTGAACTAAACTGCTTGGTTTATGACTTTTAATCATCACATGCATTGAGAAAATACAAACTTTTGTAACCATATGGCAAACAAAAACAAGCGAAAGGCATCCTGTAATGAGTATAACCTCAGCAAAACCATTCTTATCTTCAGCAGTGGGCCAGCCGTGTTATGTATTGTTGCAGGATATCTCAGGGCTGAGCTCCAGATCTGGGATTAGTAATGTTGTCCTAGGCTGGGAAATACTCTCCTAATAATACAAGATTCTGTACTCTTAATGGATCTCTTCATTCTTTTGAAAGCAAATAGGTATTTTGGGATTGAGCTTGTACTCAATGTCAGTTACTCAGGCCACATACTACGCAATGCTAAACACATTCAAAAATACTCATTGTGCTCTCAGAAATTAACATCATTTCAGAATAAATAAAATGTAGGGCTAGCAAGCAAACAAAGCTAAGTAATGCAATGAGTTCTAAATAAATGTTCCACCAGTGGGATGTTATGAATAGATAGTGGAAAACAGTACTTTACAGGGGTTTTATAGGCAAAGTTTCTGTGTCAGATTCTGCTGCCTAAATAAGGTCTCCTGATACATGTTCATTTAAGTATAGTCAGCTCTTCAGATTTGAAAATACTTTGGCCAAAAGCCTGATAATTTCTTTTTTAATATTATGTATATGCATCAAAATATTTGCACAGATATCTTCCTTTGTCCTTCTCATATTAAGAAATATTTCAAGGCTGCACATTCATAGCCTGGCTTTCATTTTTTTAACCACGTTGCACATTTTAGTCTGGCACACCTGCATGTTAACGGCTGTCTAGAGATCTAGCCTTTAGATTGATTGGAATTTCATTTAAGACAACAATCCGAGTGCACTGGCCTTCTCCTGCCTCCAAAACACACATGCTGAGCTTGAAAAAATAGCTGTAAATGTGGTGAAAGGAAATTGTAGAATGCTCTTTCCCCGCCCCCTTCTCAAATGCCCCACTCCATGGCACTATGGTAAATACCAGCAAGGCATGCAGGGAAATTCCTCTGAAAATGCTAACACATGAGTCTCGTTTTATACGCTAGCACTGGTCATTACCAGACAAGGCCACTGAGAACTGTATTGGTGAGAGAAAGTTCCCAGAGCCCTGGTTTATTGCAATGGCTATTGAACTGAAGGCCACTTTGCATGCAGCTTATTCCTGAAATTTAGAAACAAAGGGACATGTCAACACTAAAAATAGTTTGTGCTTTTTTTGGTATTAAAGGACTTCGGTATGGCAAAGGACACCAGATATGTGTCAGAAAGTTAGCAGAATATCCAGTCTTTTCCAATTATTTCACTTGGCCTAACATTGCCACATTTTTATTGGACTGTATTGTGATACACAAGAAGCTCTATTCAAAATGTTTATATGAATCAGATGGATGACCTTCACTTTAGGCAGGAAGTTCTCAAAAATCCGCAAATCTTAATTGGGAGCTCACTCTTCATTTTCAGTTTAAACTGCCAATGATACAAGAATAAGTTCTCTTCCAAGAAATACCTCAAATATTCATATAATTTAAGAAATTCAATTATTGAAGTGTTTCAATGTTGAAGTACAAAATCAATTTTTCCAAATATATGGAGAAGATATGTAGAACACTGCTGTGTAATGTACAGTTTTGATTTTATACAGTAAACATGATGTCTAAATAATTGTCCCAGTACTCTCTAGCATTTCTAAATAGTTTACTTTTCAGAAACATGAAATTAAGCTATGTTTTCATTTTCCATTCCCTGTAACAGTGGCCATTATTGCTTCTATCAAAGCAACAATCGCTTCACCACAATAGTTCAGTCAAATTTTACTCTCATTTTTAAGATTTCAACATTAGTTAAGGCCACTTAAGGTATGATTCAGTTCTCATTTTTTAATCAACATAAGTTCTAGACAAGATATAGGAAAGCAAAGTCCAGCTGCATTGTTAGATGTCCTCTTTCTTATGAAGAGGGTGAAAAGAGAGGGTGATTACATCTTGTACAGCTGTTAGACAGATAAAGGCAAAAGAGAACTTCCTTAAGAAATTTGAACTCTTCAGGATTTAATTTCTACCTAAATCAGGACATTGACTTCCTTTCCTTTTTTTCCTTTCAGACTTAACCAAATATATTTTTTATTAGAACCCCATCCAGATAAACCAGTTTTATTAGATAATTCAGCTTTGAATTTTGTCTACATGACTGTTGATTTCTTGCTCAAATATAATGCTTTGGCTACTGGAAGCATTTAACAGAGTATTCCATAAACTTTACATTTTCTAAAAATTAGCCACATTTGGAAGTTCATATTAGAGCTAATTTAAATATGTTTGGAAAATGCAAACTAAAAGGTAACACATTTTATGTACAAATGTATCTTATGGATTATTTTTTTCTAGAGTCATTCTACCACCATGATAAAAATAACTAACCAGGACACTGCTAATTTCTCTTGGTATGTTTTCTCATGTATATCTAGGCAGATGTTGGAAAAAAGTTTACAGATGACCGATACAGATAGCAAAATCAGACTTTCTTGTTATAAATGGAGGAGTGTGGTGTGTGTAGCACAGGAAAATGTAGATAGGAGAAAGGTAAATTTTTTCTCTTAAGTCATGCACTTTAATTCATTTTACTTTTTACTGAGAAAAAAAAAATGACTTCAGGATTTAGATTGATATAATTTGAAGAAGTATTTTTTATTTAGCATTTCAAAGCAGAAAAGTCCCTAAAGCCATTGCCAAGAAAAAACCCCAACAAAACAACTAAATACTTTAGAATGCGTTTTTATTTCCAGGAAACATTTCATGTGTATTAACTCTACAGACAAAACCAGAGGGAGTATATAAACAAATCAAGAGGAAAGCGTTCCTGGCAGCAGATGAGCACACCAGATACTCTACACACTGTCATCCTTAGGCTCCCTGGTTAGGGACTTTTTGTTTTCACAATTGCATTACCGTTGACTGGGAAACTTTAAAGTAAAGTTTCAATCCTCCTCAATGCCTCTCAGTTAAAATTCATTGACCCCTGCAATTTACCAAGTTACCTCTCTGCACAAACCTCTTTTTCTACTCTAATAGACACAGTATAAGAAAAAAGGTTGGAAAGAAGATGGAGGAGTCTTCACGGAAAATGTTTTCTATCACAGATATAAAAATATTCAGGGGAATATTACCTTTCTAGGTCAAACTTAGGACAGTGTTGTGATCATTTGGGCATTTTCTTTAGAAATTAGGTCTACTTGTAGATAAAGCAAAAGCTGGAAACCGCCACCAAGCACATCCATAAAAGAACAGAGAGTAAAACCTAGTTTCTCTGTTAAAGCAAGTTTGGTGGATGGTAGCCAAGAATCTGTGAAGTCCAGTCCAAAACCTTTCCCATACTTAGAAGACAGGTGACCACTCCAGCATCCACAGTCCATAGCGTATTTCACCTTTTACTGTTCTCCACCTGGCTTCCTTTTTCAAGAAACTTGTAAGACTTAAACTATCTTTGTGAACACCATTCACCTAACAAATCTAGTTAAAATTAGCAAGTTGGTTAGGGCATGGGAAGTAGGCACAGGCTTACACAATCCATTTTCTCACAGATGACCAGAGCAACATTGTTCTTCTAAAAACTATTTTTCCTTTAGAAATTCTTTCAATGTTTTGGGGTTTTTTTTGTTAGTTTTTCTTAAACTAAATCTAACAGTTTCTGGTTTTTTGTCATATAACCAAATCAGATGCAACTTGCCTTCTTTGCATGTTAAATAAATATTCTCATTTTTTTCCTCAATAGCAAATTATTTTGACTATTATTAGGGGACATCAAAACTAACTAATCTGAGGACCCTTTACTCAAAATGTCAGCTCTTTTCTAAAATTATTTTGTGTAGCTCACTGACTTGTGTAGCTGATGCTGTTTGCTCTCAGAAGATGGTAAAATGTGAAGTTATACTAAAATGTAAACTCCCTGGGCTTGCATTTGATTGCTTTACAGGAAATGGTGATCACTAGCCTCCATTACAAATTGGTCCATAAGTGTAGTAGCTCATTCAACTTCCCTGAGGATGAGGACTCACATGACACTGGAGAAGGCTTGCCATAGGAAGTGTGAGGTTAGGAAGGTAAAATGACATCCACGATAATGTGTAAAATCCACAAATTTCCAACAAGATCTGTTTAAAAAGATGTAGAAACCCGCATACTCCTACAAAAGAGGAGTTGTGAAGAAACTAATACTACTACAAACAACCCATTCCAGTTAATCTGTTTAGCAAGTAGTATGAATTTGACCTTAGCCCTGTGGCAAAGTTTAGATCAAAACATTCAAACTGGAATCTGTATTGACACAGAATATCTCCCTTTAATTCCCAAGAAAGATAGGGGAATATATATTCATCATCTTTGCAGTAAAAAAAGTTTCTGATAGCCAATTTACACTGAAATACATTAAAACATTTTAGAAATAAACACAAAAACCCTACTTCACAAACAACATAATTGAACAAGAATAGGTGCTAAAAATCAGGAACTCAAAAGCTTTTTATTTTTCCTTTTTCTAATCTTAAGGGCTTTAAAATACTGTTTCCTTAAACCAAAAAGGGATCTTAAATTGACCAAGGATATCTAATTGTCCTAAATTCTGTCAGAAGCAAGTATTTGGATTTCCAACTTCAAAAAAAAAAAAAAAAAAAAAGAAAGTACAGAATAGGACTTTAAAGCTAGCCTGGAGCTAAAAGGAGACTCACAAGGCACTAAATATCCACACATCTCTCTAATGAGACTTTTTTACTGCACAATAAATCTTAGAACAGTTTGTATATGTACTGCAATTGCTGTATGACTCAAACAGCATTAATCAAGTGTTATGGTAACCTCATTTTAAAGTACAAATCCAGTCAAACATTTCTATCACTGTATTTCATTTCTTACCAGGATTCTTTTAATAGGAAGGATTTTAGGATGTCCTGTGCATTTGCTTTCCTTATAAAAATGTCAAATCTCAAAGTGTACCTACATACTTAGAATTCTTTACTGTATTTTCTTCTGTGTGCCAGTAGTTGACATCATTTCTGCTTTGTTTGAACAGCTGGTCTTTGCACAACTTCAGGAGTTCAGAGGTACAATCAAGGCCAAGACCTCACTCTTCATAAAGAAGAAACAGAGAGTACAAGGAAATAGGATGTATCACCAAACATCCAAGTCCCTTCCCTCAAGGGATAAGCTTGTTACATTAAAAGTTCCCTCCCTTTTTGTTAATGCAGATTTCATCATATACCTTAGAATTCCATTTTATTATTATAGTGAGGATTTTTAATGACTCAAGGATAAACGCATTTTTGATTTTCTACACCGCAATTCTGACTTACTCCATTGCAAATTACGGATGCCCATCATATCATCTATCTAGGCCTTTTCTCACCATTCAACTTTCAGTGTGAAAGTGGTGAACACAGGGGAGGTTCAGAAGATGCTTTCAAAGAGACGAAAAGCCTGAAAATGGATTTTAGCTGCAAGGGAGCATCAAGAGCAGGGCTTCACAAAGTGACCAAGACAAGTAAGCCCCCACACAGGACCCTGCAGTGGCAACAGCAGATAGTTCCATAAGTCCAGACAGAACAAAGCAATGGCTGGGTAAACTTCAGGACACAGGAATGGAGGCAACACAGGTGCAAAGGCCACCCAGGAGTCAGAGCCAGCGGACCAGTTACCTAGCATACAGCCTAGGCAAGACTGCGTGCCTCTCTTTGAACTTTAGTGGAGCTCCTGGATCATTAGCAGAGAGGGCCTAGGTCGGGGTCTCAGGTCTGGCCAGTCAGGGCAATTAAAAACTACTAGGGCCTTTAGTGCACCAACCATCAACAATACAGATTTTCAGTGTTTCCATGCCTGTTTCTCTATTTCTTTCAGCCATGAGAGCTTTTTGAGAAGAACACCAGGTAGTGTCAATAGCGGGTTTCTTCTGAGCTAATCTTTGGCTATTCTTTGGCACTTTTCAGCCTTTCCAGTAACATCATTGATTGATTGCATACTTATTTTAAGTTTATAAAATGGTTATAAACCAAAGAGCTGTCCACATCCCAATCCTTCTTAAATGCACTTGTTAGTATGGTGAAAAAGAACAAGACTGAACACTCATTAAGGAAAGGAAACTTTCATTTTGTCAAAAGACATCGAAGTTTCTGAAGTTGATTTCTGCCTGATTCAGAGTGAATCAGCGGAGTAGGGTATTGAAGACAAACCAGGGGTCTACCTGCAGATATGTGTCATGTTAGGATATCAGTTTTCCAGTGTGTAACGCACTCAGGCTCTAGTGCCATTTGAAATTTTTGAAATGGTAGAAATTATTGGACATCAGAATCTTCCTTTTCCATTCAGGTTCAAAGTACATCCAGTGTACCACAGAGCTACAGTTTGAACTGCTGGTCTATGTCTGCTTTCACAAGTAATGGATCTGTAAAATGAAAGAGCTGGTACTGAGGAGCTGACAGCCACACTATCCATGCTTCAGGGGTTTATGGTTTGTAATAGCTCAAATCCGACTGCATGTACTGCATACCTGTCTACATCTGGATTGTAACAGGTGCCCTTTCAGTTTAATCTTATCTAAAAGACATCCTGCTCATGCACTTGAGACTGCTTCATGATACAAACCAAAGCATATTAAGTGAATATGATCTATAGTCTCCTTAAAAGCACACTTGTGATATGAACTGAGACAGTAATGTAGCTGGGTGCATACATATGGAAGCTGGAAGACACTCCACCATCACTTGGATTGGGAGCAGGGGGGCTAATGTTTGTGGCAGATTATTGAACACACAGACACAAATACGATTTTGAATTAAGCTTTTTAAATATTTTTTTTTCATCTCCATGTTTCTGCACAAGATACACCAATGACACATTCTTCAGTAGTTATCTGATACATGACAGAAGTGACAGAAAGTGCATTCAACCATTCATCTCTTCAATGTTCCTTATCCAGCTAAATGCAATGTACTTGTAGAAACACAAAACATAACTTCCTTCCACTCCTATGCATTTGAGTGCATCCATGAGAATGAAGCTCACAAAGCCTAAATGAGGCTAAAGAAGGCATGATGGCCTTGTAGGGATTGAATTAAAATAAAAACCAGGGTCTGGATGAAGTATGCAATTCATTTCCAGCTCATAAATCCTGATTTTAAAGTGAAAAGGGGACACAGAGGATGTATAAAAATTTAGTGGCTTCTAGTGTCAAAAACACATATTGACATAAGAGCACACACTTCTGTGGAAAAAAATGTGAAACCATTAAATTATAAGATGTTAGTAAATCAGTTTTGGTTAAACTCAGTTCCCATTGTGCACCTGCATATGTATTTCACTATGTTCCAAGCCTTCTTTTCTATGTTACTCAGTAAATCAACCTATGATTTACTAAAAGAAGAAACTTTAAGCAAGGAATGAGTCATGATATTTATTTGAATTTAATTGACCCCTAGTGGGAATGAGGGAAAGGGTGGCACTGCCCATTTCTTTGAATGCAATATTTTCTTGTCCCATGCCAAGACAATTTATTTTTACTGGGACAGCTTCTGAGTTGGAAACATAAATAACAAAACCAGTATTCCTGTTGGCCACCTTCTCAAGCAAGTGAGGACCGAAGGGGGAAGAAATAGATTTAATTCAAACTTGGCAATCACCAGGTAACCTAAGAATAAAAAAAGCAACATAAGGCCAAGGTAGAATGAAATCAGGATGTGCTGGGTCTCTTTAAATTCTGTATTGATTAGTCTATGTCTAAACATATATATATATATTTGTTTGTGTGTGTGTATCAATTTCAACAAAGGTTTACATTGCTTTATGTATGAATACTTCATATATATATATCTTAACATCACAGAAGATGATTTGATGGAAGAACGGAGAGAAAGACCAGACCTTTGCTTAGTCATGTCTTTATTCCAAACATGATAAACATGGTAACGATCAAGGCGGTTGAGTTCCAAATGATAGTTCTTGCTGACTCTACATAAGTTTACAAAGGTGAGCTAAATATGTGCACACAACTACTCCACTGATGTCCGTTGGTTTTGTCAGCAAAATTGGGATGTACCATCAAAGCCTCCAAAACTAGAGATTTACTCCTACTGTTAAGATTATTCTATTGTGTTCTTTGTGGGTGAGGAAAGAGAAAAATTGAGTGATTTATAGTAGGAAATGAAATAAGTTTATTTTCCTTCAGGGCAATTAGTAAAACAAATACCATATTACTTAACTCTAAATATTCCTGCATAACAATGCCTCTGGACTCTTGGTAAAAGATAGACTTTTCAGTTAGGCCTTTAGAGCAGAAAAAAACAGTTAGTCTTTTGATACATGGCCCATAATATTTCAGGCCCTGTGCTAGGCTGGAAATCAAAGTAAATGATCTTCGGAACTCTTGAAAAGCCCTGACCTTGAAACACTGAAGCATTCTCAAGGAAAACAATTGGGCAGGGTCTGCACTGTCTGAAGAGCTGGTTGTATGCTTCTGATTAAAACACCTGCATTTCTTTGAACATGTTGAAGCTTTTGGTTGTGTCATGCTTCTGCAAATGTTTTGACAAGGGATGTGAAAAACTTATCAGGATTAATTACTTTTCTTTGGACACCTTACTACTAAAATGGCACTGCATTGTGCATAGCACTGCTACATGTCCATGTGCAGACCTCTGCTCACTTGACAAATGTGCTTTAATAACCCTAAAAAGAATGTTGAACTCCTCACAGCCGGTACTGAGCTGAAATCAGCAGCGGACATAGCTCAGGTGACAACTGGTCCCCATTCCCTGTATTGGAAGCATGTACCCTGCTGCATGCAAGAACATGGGTTGCTCATGAGAACTGTCAGTTATGGGCTATTTTTCTGTGCATTTCAGGATCTACCAGCAAGACTATAAAGAGCATTAAAAGTCTTTTCATTCAACCTCTCTCTTCTGCTCTTTCTCTTGAGATTCTTATGATCTTAAGAAGGTGCTACAAAACAACTCTTCCCTATTTTCTTCTCTGGGTAAACTGTGTACGGCCAAACAATGGTTTAAAATACCATTTTGATCAGCTGCTTCTCTAGGACCTTATAGAACTAGAGAGACATTCTGAAGCAAGAAGAAACAGTATAAAATCAGATCAAGAGTATCCTTGGCACTGAGCAAATATCAGTATTCAGTTGTCTCAGGAAATTATATAATATCCTTATTGTTACTTTAGGAAGGTAAGAAAGAAATTGCTGTTAACATCTCATGTGATCATGTTCACATATTCATACTCCTGTTTATGAAAAGCTAGGTTGTCTATCCATCTCCTTCTGTAAATTTTAGATGTTTTTAAACATATACAGTTCTTTTTGTGTGTGTGTGTGTCAAAAGTGCCTCACTAAATCTCTTCAGTATGATTTCTTACTTTGCATATACTCTGCTGTCATTCTAATATTAAATAATCTAAAATAGCTAAATTTAAATTTAAATTTAAATTTAGATTAAATACTCTAAAATAACTTTAATCACAGAACCATGGAATGATTGAGGTTGGAAGTGACCACTGGAAGGTCATCTTATCCAACCCTTTTCTCAGTCAGGACCACCCAGAGCCAGTTGCCCAGGACTGTGTTTAGGTGGTTTTTTAGCATCTCCAGGGATAGAGACTCCACAACCTCTCTGGGCAACTTGTGTCAGTGCTTGGTCACTTTCACAATAAAGAAGTGTTTCCTGACGTTCAGATAAAACTTCATGCGTTTCAGTTTGTGTCTGTTGCCTCTGTCACTTGGCACTACTGAAAGGAGATGTATCGCATCCACTCTCCCTTCAGGCATTTATATACATTGATAAGATCCCACTTTGCCTTCTCTTCTCCAGGATGACTGGTCTGAGCTCTCTCAGTGCTTCCTCATAGGAGAGTTGCTCTAGTACCTTCATCATCCTTGTGGCCCTTTGTTGAAATATCTTCAGTGTGTCCAGGTGTCTTTCATACTAGGGAGACCAGAACTGGTTCTAAGATTTTCCTCTTCTTTTTTTTAATTATCCATTTCCCAGAAACAGAGAATGGATGAGATTGGAAAGGACTTCTGCAGACCACATAGTTGAGCCCCACCCTGTTCAGAGAAGGGTCAACTAAAGCAGTAATGTTTTAAATCCAAGACTCCATTGTTCTTGAACAACCTGTTCCGCTGTTTGAGCACCCACAGAGTAAACGTGTTTTGCTGGGTTCACATGGAATTTAATGTATTTCATTTTTCTGCCTAGTCTCTCTTATCATGCTACAGGTCACCTTTGAGGAAAGCCTGGTTCCATCTTCTTAACTACTCCCATCAGATACTTATACACATGTATAAGTCTCCCTGAGCCTTCTCTGTTTCTGGGTGGACAGTACCAGCTCTCTCAGCCTTTCCCAGAAGAAGGAGTATTCTAGTCCCTTCATCACCTTTATGCACCTTCACTGGACTCACTCAAGTACAACCTCGCCCTTACACTGGGAAATCCAACACTGGACCTGACACTTAAGATGTGTTTCACTAGTGCTAAGCATAGTGGAAGGATAACTCACTTCAACCTGCTGGCAGCACACTGCCTAATGTAACCCATGATGCTGCTGGCCTTCTTTGCTGTGATGAGGTATTCTTGGTTCATATTCAATGTGGCGCTCACCAAGATCTGCAGGTCCATTTCTACAGAACTATTTTTCAGCTGGTTGATCTTGAGTATGTACTGGAGCATGGGGTTATTCCTCACCATGGGCAGAACTGAACACTTCCTTTTTTTGAATTTCACAAGAATGCTGTTAGACCATTTCTCCAGCCTGCCGAAGTCCCTAATAACATTGGCACAGACATCTGTGTGTCAGCCACTCCTCTCTGTTTTGGGTCATATGAAAATTTCCTGAGGGTGCATTGTGTCCTATTGTCCAGATAAGCAGTGAAGACATTAAGCAGTATTGGATTCAATATCAATCCTTAGTGTACAGTTCTAATTATTGACCTCCAGATGGGCATTGTACTGCTGATGATAACCCTTTGAGCCTGGCAGTTCAGGTGATTCTCAGTTTACTTTCTAGTCAATTTATCTAGCCCATATTTCATCTATTTGTCCATGAGAATGTTATGGAAAAGTGTTGAAAGCCTTTCAGAGGTTAAGATAAACAATGTCCACTCCTCTCCTCTCATCTACCAAACCAGTCATTTCTTTCTAGTGAGCTCTCATGTTGATGAGTCATTATTTCCTCTTCAAAAAATTGTGCTCAATTTCTCCTAATGAAACATATATTAATTAATAATCAAAGATTAATCATTCTCCCAATTAATTTTTTATTCTTCTTCTTCATGATTTCTAATAGGAATTCATCATGTCTAGAAATAATTGTTTTCTTCTACATGTTGCAAGTTCTGGGGTTTTGAAGTTCCCACCTGTGTGACTGTGGAATCACTGGCCTTAGTCCCAAGCCAGTGACTTTATCAATATTAATACATATAGATTTTATTTTCCTTCCCCACCTAATTACAGTCCCCTCTCAAAAGTTCCTATTCAAAAGCCTTTTCCATTAAAAATTTTCTAGTAGACATCTGGGCCTTTAATTATTATTTTTTTTTTAAGACATATATGCCAAACTGTTAAAGAAAAGTGCAGTGGTTGAGAGTTTATCTCATCCTTGCCTCATCTATTGATACTATGAATCATGTGAGGGATGTCTATACCTATTAACTCATGACTAATCAGGCTTGCCCTCAAAATTAAAAATAAAACCTAAGATAGACTCTTGCATTAATTATTCATTTTTTAAATAAAAGTTAGACTTACAGAAACCACAGCAATAATTCAGTACTCTAAAACTGCATGTCATACAAGTAAAGAATTAGAGGTCATTAATGATTACTCCATGACCATCTCTGTTCCAGAAAAGTTCAAATGCCATCAGAGGAGGTGATAATGTTCTGAAGTTTCCTGTTCTGAATCAGGTCACAGCAACTGCAAGCCCAACTACATTTACTGGGAACACCCTTCCAGACAGGAAGGCTCTTGTCTAGTGAATGCATCTGGGAGATATGGGTAACTAATAAACTTGGCACATATTAGCTCTATCTTAAAAAAGAAATCTAAAAGTAGGGATCTGGAAAATTGTGGTTAGTAAAAGTACTCCAGCCTGTCAGTGCTATGCACTTAACAAGGTTTAAGACTGTTACCACATTTGCTCTATTCTATGGAACTGAATCATATGACAAATTCTTCTATTACCAGTGTGTTCTTTAATAAAGAAACACAAATTCAGGATATAGTCACCAAAGCAGATCTAGGCCTTGATATTTAGATACAACTGATTCTGAAAAACTTTGTTTCTATAAGCTATGTTTTAGGATGCAACTTAGAAGTCAGCCTGTCAAAAATTAATATTAAATCACCATAGTGTTATACAGAGTAATCTATATCTGTTTAGGTACCCAGTTAGATACCCAGCAGAAAAGACAACTTGGACCCATAGATTTTCTTGCCACTGCACCTTACGTTCATACCTCTTGCAGAACATTGTACATCACAGACTTAAATGAGGAAATACAGATTTGAGATGTAATAACAGTTCTCTGTTGAGTTTCAAAATTTGATCCTGACCCCACAGTTGTGTGGTTCTGTTGTACAGTATTACATTGCTAGAGACCAGTTCCCTTTCTTTTTCTTACTGAGTTTTCAAAGGTGTATTTAATTAGAGCCATGGCTAGTACAGATAACAAGACAATTTAGAATAAATCTCTGGAATCTCTGTTTGGTCTGATTTTCAAATCATTTAATCAGATCAATCTATAAAATGTTTTTTTAGAAAGATCAAACCACTCTGCAAATACATGCTAAAAATACTTTTACTACTCAGTGAAATGTTCAGCGGCAAGAAAAATCAGTTTTTTTAAGCACCTAGGAGGCAAAAGTCTAGGGAAATATCCTAAAATGATCTTGTTAGACTACTGGAAAAGAAATGTATCTTTTTCTGGTCCCATTCAAAAATCACCTGCAGATATGGATATTTTGGAAGATTATTCTTTAAGAGAAAAGACATTTCATTGACTCTTGAACATCATCATCCAAGACTAAAACCAGTCAGCAATTATGTAAAGCAACAGGCATTATTCTGACCTTTTCTGCTTTTTACCTTGCTTACCCTCAACACTGAGGGAAGAAATAAATTACCCAAAACTGTTGAGTGCCTTCTTTAGCAAGCCACATTGTTTCCTAGCAAGAGAAGAAACATCAGACACTGACTTTACATAGTACATGATTATAGATCAATTTCTGAAAACTGCGATCAGAATCTATATCACATCTTTCACTTACTTTGTTAGCTAATTTTTTGGGGTTTCATGGTATCATACAATCATATTTCTTTTCCATAACCTCCAAAACGTCAAATATGTAGGGTTTTTTAATGAGCACAGAAGGCGTGTCAGGATTGTATCTGTGCAATTGATAGAACACAAAAATAACAATAATCTACTGTTGGAGGTAGTTCCATTTCCTATTTTATCTTTTTCCATTTTAAAATCTACAAAATGTCTTTATCAGTGAATACCCAGTTGTGCAGTCATTGTAGCAGTTTAACTGAGGTAGGATGAAGTTGAAGAAGCAGCACATCAGATGCCTGAGTAAACTCTACTCTGAGAAAGTTTCAATGTTTTCTGAGCAACACACATTGTTTTGCAAAGGACCAAGCAAACCTTCCACAATACTGAAGTCCATGCACACTCCTATTTTAAACACTTAAAGAATATTATGGCTTAGGCCTTTCTTTGTCCCCAGTAAATAGGACTAAATTGGACTTGATCACCACATATACTAAACAATAGTTCTGTTGACTGGTGTTTTGACCACACATACTCTCCAAAAAAGTCAGTGGGAAGCAAAAATAAACTCAGCATCTGGAATCTACTTGCCACTTAGTATCATAATAGTATTAGGAATTGCAAAAAATTCAGGAACCCTGCAGCTCAATGTGTAGCAGAGCTCTGTCTTTCTAAGGAAACATTCATGGAGAGAAAATAAAACCCTAGAACTCAACTCAGAAGTAAATTGTTTACTAGTGACCTTTGTGCAGACTGGAATCCAGCTAGTTCACAGCAGTCACGACAATATAAAGAAACTATGTGATTGTAAAGTACCCTTTCCAACTTTGTTTCCTCAAAGAAGGAAGATACTGGTGACTGACTGGAACTAGTGAGGCAAGAGGACAGACATAGATTTTTCCTCAGATAGGCAATACCAAAAGGAAAGACATTTCTAAAGCAAGCAAAGAAGGAAGAGGACGCTCAGCTGAACTGACTTCAAGTTGAGGAAAAGCATCCTTTTGCTGCATCCTCACAAAGAGTATAATCTTCAGAGTGATCTTGATAAAGTGCATTTCAGGCCATTGACAGCATCATTCTCTTCTTCATGGCAAAGGTTTTCTTACAGTTAGTTTTACAGACATAGACACTGCAAGGAAAGGAAGTGGTACATATATACAGTTCAAATGAACACACGGGGCAGAAGAACTTTAGCCTTTGCCCTCACTAACCTACCAGTGTGGTATATATATCCTTATGCATGTGGTAGTAAAGAAATGGCTGCCCAGATTCTTCCATTCACAATGCTATTGCACCTGGTCCTACATATATCCATGCCATACAGAGCTATGGAGAAAAATGACTTGTATTTATAACACACTTCCTTTCTGAGCCTACATCTTCTGCACTTAGACTTTTTACAGTTGATCTTGCTTTCAAACAGTTAATCCTGCACAAAACCAGAAGCTGTTGTCCTTCATGGTATGTTTGCCTAAAATGCTATAAATATTTTCTACTAAAGTGGACCTAAATTCTCAACTGTTCTAAGATAGCTTTAGTTTATATGACAAGAATCACATTACCACATACTTACACATCAGTCACAAGCAGCTGTCAGTACAGCCCGAACAGTATTTTTCACGTACTGTTAGGGAGCATTGACTGCAATATAGGAAAAAATGGATTTTACAATCATGAGAGTGAATGTGGGTGTGAATGAGAATGCAATAATTATGAGATTATATCAGTAAGTGCTTCTCTTTTAAAAAAAAATAAATTAAAAAAACAGAGAAACTCTTTCTTAAAATCATGTTAATAAGAACTGCTCTGGTTTACACAAGCTATCAAAAGCTGAAGAAAAAAAAATAGAACTAAACAGAAAATGGTCAAATCTACATCAAAAATTTAAGACATTGGAGCAAGTTCCATTGTAAAATTTTCCTCTACTTGAAGAGGTAGAACACCTGTATTGGCTGTACAGTTGATTCATGTTTCTATATTCTTCTTAGCTCAATACAATAAGATTTTGTATATAAAATGGGCTGAAATTTATTGGTTAACATTAAAATCTGAAGCTTTTCTCTTATGTTCAGAATAAAGGAAATCTGATGATTCAAGTTTCAAAAATATTATTTTCTAAAAACATTGACTTTGAGATTTCTTGTTAAATAAATAATAGATCACCTCTAATGTAAGGATTCTCAGCTATACCTAACCATGATTCATCTGCCTGAATGTCAGGACACCTAACTTTTTACACAGTAGTCCCCTCAAGGACACAATCATATGGGTGAGCAAAATTAGGCATATTTTTCAGAATATCACCGAAGCATTACAGTTTAATTAAAAACCTTTAAAAAAAAAAAAGAAAAAAAAAAAAAGGTCTGTTGCTTGACACAGAATCATTAACTCAGAGAAATCAAATCCAGTCTAGTTAATAGAAACCACAGGAAAAAGCTGTTTGGGCCCAATTCATAGTAGTCAATTCTGTCTTCTATATTGTTATTTAATTAACCACAAACTGTATGGAAATATGGTAATGTGACTGAAATCCCAGTTACAGAAAATACATGTACATCCAGGTTCATGCATTATGTGTATAAAGACAGCATCAATCGTAGATGTGAACAGCTGAGACTGTGCAAAGCAGCAGACAACTGTCAGGCAGACTAAGATCAAATGCAACATCATTCAGCCTGCAGCCACACAAATGTAGGAAGAGCAGGATAGCATTTATATAACAGTACACCATGGAGTATTGAACGTGATGTGAGAGGAGAAGGAAGACAAATACCATGACGAACCTCACAACTGACAATTAAAAGATTTATTAATGACACATACAGTTATATTCCACTCCCTCACTGAGACCCTGGGGAAGGCCTGAGGGCATTGCAAAGGCAGGGCTTGCTATTTATCCTGAGCTCTAAGGCCTAGGGAACTTTTTAGAGATCCTAACTAAATCCAAGAAAACATAAACACACACAGATATTTAAACCACAGTGAGAACTTATCCTATTTATTTTGCTCTTGATGTTATCCAGATCTAGTCCATGATTAATTTTAGGGGAAAAAATGGTCTTTGCCCTCTTGCTTGGCCAGCAAGGGTGTAGGAAGGAGACAACGAGCCTGGGCAAGCTCTCTCTCTGTAGAAATATGGCACTGGAGCTTCCTGTCTATGAAGGACAATGCCATGACAGGACAATGTGACTCTGCTTGATCTTGGGATGATATCCCTTTTGGCTGGGACAGGCCAGGAACTCTCCAATAAGAAGATGTCCAAGAAGGTGGCTGCATCCCTATGCAGCCCAGGAACCCCTGTGCAGCTCAGAAAGCCCTGCAGCCCAGGCTGGCTCTGTGTGGGAAGCCAGACTTGGTGGCATCATTTCCATTTGTCCTTTGTTTAGGTATTTGTTCCAGGAAGAATAGAACTTGCATATGAGGTTTTTTTTCTGTTCAAATACCATCATCCTGGAAAGTTCATGGAAGACTGTGTGTCCTTGAGAAACTCTGCAGCCCTGGCCTTTCTGTGCTCTGCAAGTAATGGGTAATGGGAAGAGCCCAGAGTATTAGCTGTCATTCAGTTTTGTAGGAAATGTTTTTGTCTTTATGAATATGAAGAAAAAGAACTGGAGTGGGGCCTATCTGGGCCTGAAGACTGTTCAAACTGAGAAATCCCCAAAATGTTCACAGCTCTGATTACTTGTATTTTAAAATCTAGTCCAGACACAGAGATAGTAGTTTGGGGCTGGTGAGACAGTATAGTCTCCCCTCACTAAAATAAATAAATAAATTTTCCCTTAAAATCAACTTCGAAGCTGAAGTCCTTTAGATGACAATTGATCATTCTGATTGTGAATTTGGTCCAGGCTGATAAGCTCATTTCAACTCAACAATCAAGAACTCTTTTAGTTCAACTGAGAAAGAAAGAATCTGTTAAGTGATCTACTCTTTTTAACATTTAATGGAAAACATTATATATATAATATTGATTTTAACTCAGGAAAACCTAGATAAAATTTTATCTCAGAAATTGTCTTAGTAGTGAAGAAATCTTTGAGTCCATTAAACTATGAGAGCTCACTGTAAGACACACATAGAATCCTTAGACATTATAATATAACTCTGTTATGATTTTAATAACAGCAACATGTTTTAAGTTTCTGTGCACAATCACCCCATGGAGCCAAGAGCTGTAAAATCGATATCAAACTGCCTGAGAGCACAACTACAATCAAGCAGCACTCATCTGCTTCATACAGCCTGCTCTCAGTGATGCAACTGGATCACAGTATGGTCAGGAGAGTTTTACCTGATTGTTCCAGGTAGGAGGATTGTGAATACAGAACAGGTAAATTCTTGTTACGGTTTTTTTTTTTTTCACCTTCGTAGGAGATTTTCTCTAGTTCTAGAAAGGAACTAACATCTTTCCTCTCCCTGAGTCCCAGAGCCCTCACATTTCTTACACAACTTCAGTAGGGCTCTGTATGCTTATTAGACCCTTGTGCATCAATTTCTGTATAAGCTCTTACTACAAGGCCAAAAATCACATAGAAGTAACAGAATCTGACAAAAGGGAAAAAGAAATACTTATGTGTATACAGATTGCTCATAGATGTAATACATTTGTACTTACATGCACAATATGTACTAAAATAGATTATGAATTATAATGACAGTGACCTTGTATCGCATAACGTCTTTCAAAGGTGTTTAAGTGACTTTTTATTCATATCAAGATGCTGTTTTAAACAAAATAAAAAGAGCTTCTCAACTAGGCAATTTCTGTTGAGGGACTGGGTATCTGTATATATATGTATATATGCATGTATACATATATATGTGTATACATGAAACATATCAGATCTGGTTATACCTAGTAATTTACACTATTCTTCCAAATGACAATTCCACTTAAGCAGCTAAAAGAAGGAATAATGCAATTTTTGAACAAGTTTATATGTATTTTTCTATGATGAAACATATAGCTTCCATTCAAAGACAAGAGCTCCCTCTAGATAGTAGCTGGGGAAATTTTTCTAGACTGTATTTTAAATCAATTTTGAAGAAAACAAATTAAAGTCAATGGATATGGGAAGCACCAAAACTCGGTTGTTACTCTTCTGAGAAACCTTGGGATTTGCCTCTGGGACTTATATTTTGAATGAATGAATGGGTTTGGGGAAGAATATAATATCAATACCTTTAACATTTTGAAGTGATTTTTATTATATCATGTTAAGTTACGTGAGTAATCTTTCCAAACTAATAGCAATAGCTCAGAAGTTTCTGAATCCTTTTCACTCAGATTTTGGCACAGAATCAGATATGATCAGGGCCCTTCCTAAGACTTTCTCTCCGCTTGGCATTGAAATGTTCCGGTTGGAAAACAGTAATAAGTTTGGGGGTGACAGGTGATGTACTGCAAGAAATTTAGGGACTAACAGGAATTAGAGGATTTACAAGAAGAATCACAGAATATGGCCTGCAAGAGAAAATGGAAGAAATTGGTTTTATTTTGTTTGAAGAGACACAGATTGAGAAGAAACAGAACACCAGTTTTCAAAGAGTGCTGTGAGGAACAAGGTGACAGTCTGTTTTCCATGTCATAGGATGCTGGGGCAAAAGTAAAAGGTATAAATTACCTGAGGCAGCAGGTTTGGAGCAACCTTAATATCTTTAATTTGAGTTGAAAGACTTCCAAGTATGTCATTAATAGCTTAGACAAAGCTGCTTCTGCCTCAGTGAAAGGTAATGGTTTGCACAATAGCTTTTGGTACCCCATCTTTCAGAACTCTGCTATATTGTATGCCATGTACACATTTTGTCCATATTTCTGTTCACACCACAACCCAGTTTACCTCTTTGCAACAACATGACATCCTTTTTGAGGATAAGCTAATGATTCACTACAACTTCTAGATTCTTTCTATAGATATAATACTTGACCATAAAACTATCAGGCAACTTACTGATTATTCCTTTCTCCACGTAGAATGCTGTATTTATTTTTAATGAATAATAGCCTTTTTTTTTTTTCTCTACGACATTTCTTGAAATTTTTAAGGGTTATTTTGAGCTCCGTTTATATTATCCAGTGTGGGATGATAGCAGCCTTTCCTAGTTTGGCCCTATTTACCCCTTAAGAACATTCTCCACCAACTGTTAGATTTGTCTTCTTGTCCTATTTTTCAGTACCTCTACTATATTTCACAAAAATCAGATTAGAGGTGTGAGCTACTCTGCCTGTAAATTCTCAAAAGGATGACTATAAGGCTCAATCAACTTTAAATCATCAGATTTATCTAAGTGGTCTCTTACCTGTTCCTTCCCTTTTTGATAATGAAAGGTTGCTCTTTACCTGTTGTACCAACTTTATAAGCAGCCCAATTACATTTTTTGCTTTTTGTCAAAAGTATGAATTAAAGTGTCAAACAATTTATGATGCTTAGGACTTTAATTTTCACTCAATTTCAAACTTCTCTTTTTTCGGGGGTAGGGCAAGTATTTCTTTTGACTACTATATGTCCAGAAATATTTACATGTGATATTGTTTATTAGTTGCATTTCAGTTTGCATAACTGGAAAAATTCTAGTGAATGCCTCAGTGCTGACATATTTTAGCAGTAAACAGCAGTTTCCAGAAACCAAAGAAGAAATATTAATATCAAATTACAAGATGGTTTGAGGGAATTCCAGACAAATGAGAACTCAAGCATCCATCAACTGTATTTTCACACAGTAAATTACATGTCTACATCAATGCTGAGTGATTCTAAGAAAATTATTTCTCCAGCCAAACTAATTTGTTTCTGATCACTGAAGAATTCAGCTTTTTTTCAATTAAACTGCTTGTAAGCCATGTATCTATTAATCTGGCTCAATGATACATCTTGCAATCACAGCAGAATGTGCAAGTACTGTTCATCCTCTTTATAAAGTATTTTTGCAACTCTTTCTATTAAAAGGTAAACTATAGGATAAGGCTGATATTTATGTTCATTTATAGGAATAAACATTCATTTTATCTAAATGTTTTCTAGATATTGAAATTATAATGTTGTAATACTGCCCCCCAAAACTTCCCACTACAGCTACTCTTGTCAGCATTTTTCCACATTTATGTCCTTATTTTGTGATAGAATGTATCTGGGAACCCCCTTCAAATTTAACTATAGAGGAAGAGTTATAGCTGTAGAGAGTATTTTTTACCTTATTTATGATCCCCAGTAGACCCTAGCTTGATAAATAGTTCACTGGGAATGTTCACTGAAAGTCCTTAAATGAGAAAGTAAAAATATAATGTTCAAGTGGATGTTCGTATAACTTTTGGAGGTGTTTTTCCAGCTTAAATATAGAGACCTAGCCACTTCTGTCGTGCACATAGGCAAACTGTACACATAAACTAAGCCCTTCAGCTGGTGAGAAAACCTTTATTTACTTAGCTGATAGAAAGGATTGGTGAAACACCCTGAGCACAAGTATATCGTTCTGTTTAATGGACAGCAGGAGTGTACTGACATGCAAGCCAGCAATCACAATGCAAAATATTCACGTGTCTGCCAAAGAATGATGTCAGTTCCAGACTGTGGTGTTTGGTACATATCAAAATACTCTCGCTACTAGAAACAGAGACATGTATGTGTGAGCTATATATGAATTTCCAAACTTAATAAGGCCACACACCTTGAAAATGGATCATTTAATGGTCAACATCAGAGCATACATTTATCTGCAGTAAGACTCTTTTTAAAATGTTAAACATAGGTTAAAGTGTGTCCTTATTTTTGTTCTTACACACCTGGAAAATATTAATAAGCATTTAGTTTTCCATTCTGTAAAAAAATGTCCTATTTCTTTAAGTAAAGAACTTGAAACAAGTTGTATAGAATATGGAATATTTTTAAATATCTGATTTCATTAATAAAAGACATCTTTCTTGTGCACTGAGTTTAGGGGCTGGGGGAATTCCCTCTCTATCAATAACATGAGAAGATTAAAAGCTTTAAAAATATGAGGAACCATCAGGACATTGTTTATGGAGGATCCCCAAGAAACGACACCAAATTCAAACTGAGATTTAAAAAATTATGTGGGTATATTTCCTCTACTTACACAGAGTCACAGTTCTCACTTGATCTTTCCTAAATTTTCTGAGCAAGACTGGCTCTTATTAGCCATATCTTATGGCTCCTGAATGGATATCAAAGCTTAATACCCAGAGATTACCCAAATATGGTTTTGATACCATAGGTCCAAATCAAAGCCCATCTTAATCTTTGGAAATCTTCCTATGCATTTAAAGGGATTTTTAACTGGGTCTGAAAAGCATACCCAAGTAGTCTCTTTACAAGTAGTTTCAGTTGCCTTGAAACTCATTTCATACCATTGTGATTGAAAGATAACAGAACTGGGAGGTAGGAATCAGTTCATACAAGACACAATGGGCTGTAGACGTAAGACAAACAGTAATCCAAAATGCGGCAACGTAGTGGAAACTCATAATTGATTCTGAATAACTTCCTTTCCTCCCACACATTCAGAAGCTGAGAAAATACTGAGGAAAAAGTGAGAAAATTAATATCTATTTCTCTTGAACATGGAGCCAAGCCTTGGGAATCAGCTTTGCCTGTCTGCCCCTTGTCTCCCTCCTCCCAGTGGAAAAAAATGCTGTGACCATCTCCTCTGGAAAACTGGTGAGCATGAATCATTGTGCTGATGAATAATTCCCTCATTAAAAAAAATTCTAAACTGTTGCCAGCTTTATGATTCTTTTACTGTCATGCCTCCAGCAATTCCTGTACCTGTGAGAGAGAACACAACTGTGTTGAATCTACAGGTGACTTATACAAGAGTCAGTACTTCAGTCGGAAAAGTAAGACAGCTCATTTCTGAATAGCTTATGTGGTAACTTAGTACACTGGCCGCATATCTCCACCACAAAAAAACATTGTCCTCCAAGGAAAGGAAGAAGATTATCCCCCAGTCTGGCATAGACCAGCTTTCATAGAGGCTAGGCTCACAAACAGGTGCTACGGGAATGAATAAGCTCTACCTTCCTTCTCCACCTGGCCTGGTCGTGTTTGTACTCCTTGTTAAAACATTGTGCTTAACAGTGCAGTCATCTCCAGGTTGTGTTGTAAGTCACATAAAATAAGAATGTGGTTTTCAAACATGGGATAGTGACACAAGTCTTAAAAATAGAACTGGCACTTTTTAAAAGCTCTTGGCTGGGCATCTCTTTCCTAAAAGACTGAAGGCAATTACACTGAGGAACTAAGTATGGAAATATCCACAATAGTGGTTACAGCTGTGCAAGTCCATCTGAATCCGGTTCACATGGAAATCTGCTGACTTTCTTATTGATGAACTTCATTCACACGCTTCAAGGCAAAACTGAGTAAACACTGACCTCTAGGTGAAGAGTCACCTAGTCATGAGAACTGCCATGATGCCCTTTCTGCGTGATCCTGCAAGAGAATAGGAGGGCTGGGGTTCAAACAAACTTCAAAAAGGGAAGGGGAGAGGAAATCAGTAAAAAACGATTTTTGATCGGCTCCTAATAAAATGGTTGAGCAACCCTTGACCCCCAGGTTTGCATTTGAGATGTTAGGGCTCTTTGGGACATGCTGGAATTGACACCATCTCCTAATAGATGTTGAGGTTCTAAAAATGGTAAAGGTCATCCAGATTGTCCCAAGGAACTTCTGTTCTACCTCAGGAAAAGGAACATCCTTTCAACCCTGAGAGTTCTCATTATGCTGTACCTACATTCAAAATCCTCTATTCATACAAAATCCCAAATGGGGAAAGGCTGCACCTATACCAGGAAATTAAGCCATGTCAAGGCATATTCCTAGGCCCTGGTAATGTGTTTGCGTACTTTAAGAGTTGTCACTGACTTTTGACCTATGGCAGCTAGCACTCTCCCAAATGATTTCTGGGCATGGTTTAGGCAGCACATGTGCAACTAGTCCATTTCGAAGGCTCAAAGAGATTAGTTTTTTCCATTTCAAAAAACACAGGATAGAATAAAGTATATGAAGCTGAGGTCTGAGTAGCCACCTAAGAACTTCTTTATTCCTTTCTGCAGTTCCATGTTTAGTTCAAATATCCCCACAATTGTAAATCCAGTATTATTATCCTCATATAACAGATGGGAAATTGATAATCTAAAAGACAGAGTATTGGAAAGCATTTCAGCACTGAAGTAGCCTTGTAAATCTAACAGATGTGACAAGACTACAGAAAAAGGAAACTGATGGAGAAGATTATTGAACACACATCTCCTGAGTCCTTTGCTGGCACTAATGTCAATGGGCCATACATCGTTCCCTTCAATGGAATAGCCTACATGATAGTAGAATTTTATAATATGCACAGGCTCTGAGGTCACTATACAAATGAAATTAAAATATTTTGGTAAAAAATATCAAGGGGTGTGCTTTTGAAATATACTATTTTTTTTCTGTTTGATTATCCTAATGTATAATGGGAATCGGAACACAGAATATTTAGACCAGTCTTCTGGGAATGGCAGTAAAGATATTTGTTTTAGTACAGCTAAGGCAAATAACAATAGTTTAAGAAATACTTTGTTCATCTGTTAACATGTAATTAATTACTGTGCACAGCTCAGCATGAGATGGTGTTTGAAATATTGTCTCAGTACATACCAGATGTCCTGATTTCCTATAATGGAAAAGAAAAATGCAGGTTTAGCAAAGTATAGTATCTCTCAGATTATCTCAGCTCTACAAAAGACAAAGGTTAATGATGGATGACTATCAAAACATGCAACAGACTATGCAGCATTCCCAAACTTTCAGACTATCTAGAGTGAGGTTAGAGAAATCCCATAGAACATGAGAGGGTTTTTCCTTAACTGAAAACTAATCTCCTGGCTTTGGAGATCTGGATCTGTCTATTAAAAGAAAGAAAAAAGTGTTGGCATCAAAAGGAGGAATTAACAGGGTAATATAAATGTGCTATCAACTGCATTAATAGCCGGAGCTGTACAAAAGCATACATTTATGCAGTGCCTACTCCTAGAAGTGGACTTCTGGAACAGCAAGCTGAGCTTCACTCAACTTTGGAATCACATAAGATACTGTATTTTAAGTTTTGTTGCTTCTCTAGCAAGTTAGGAAAGTCAGGAAAGCTATCCTTTGTACAAGAATGTATAGAGCCAGTACATCTCAGGATTCAATGTCCACAATACTAATTCTGCAAATATAATGGAAAATGCCTAGGCAAGTCCCAGTATACATTACAGTTTCATGGTAAATTGCTACTGAAACTGCTGGGGAGAAGTGTTTAGGGCCACGCCTACTCATCAAGATTGATACATCCCAATGAAATTTTTTAATCCCATGTCCATCTATGTTTCCTGATATCATTAGGTTTGAAATCTAAGAATTTCAGATTATAATTCAGTATCTCAGCAGAGGTGACAGAGTACACTTGTTGACAATTGCACATAATAAATTTGTAGGAGACACATTGATCTTTGATTAGCTATTAGACAGGTCTGCCCAAATTACCAGACATGTAGGGTTTACTTCTGAACAGAAAAGACAACTAAAATAAACTGTAATCCTTTCCAAAAGACCGAAAAGTACAAAGTCAAAGTGAAGGACCAATGTGGCCACACAAAGCTTTGTTTCTTCAAAATGAATTGGTGTCAGACAGTTCAATCGATGCATGCAAATCATTCCCTTCACAGTAAGACTCACATTAACCATAAGGTGACGATGAATAAACTCACACAAGTAATTTGTTTTCAAAAACTATGGGAAAAAAAAGATAGAAAAAAAGTCTTACTCAAAAATCTAGCACAGTGTATAGTTTGATGAATGAGACAAAGTTGTTTCTATAGAGATAGAAGCTAGAGAAGAAGGGAGAGGAAGAATTTTTTCCTAATTTCCCTCCCAGGTTTTATTAGTATTACCCTTTCAAATCTGAGAAGATACATGCCCTCAGAGTCCCTCTCCCTCCTCCCCAACGCAGAAGTAACACATATATTTAAACTGTGCATAAAATTACTGTGGGTTTCAGAGGATGCTGACTATATTTAAGCTAACAGCAGTTAAATAATGTCATGTTTATCACATCTTGATAATGATAACTACTTTATAAGGTGAGAATCTCACAGTTGCAGTTAAATTTTATAGTTTATTACTTGATTAATCTTCTAACATTTTTATGAGATGATCTATCTTATTTTCTAACAGAGCCCATTTTATTTCAATATCTAAGCATTTATTATCCAAGTTTCTGCACTGCTCCTAGTAGTACAAGACAGTTGTGAAATTTTACTTTATACCAGTCAAAGATGAGATTCTCCTAACACTTCTGGTGCTCTAGTGCCTCATTTCACAACTGTAGCAGCCTGTGGCTTATCGACTCTTCTATTTCTGAGGTAGTTTTGTTAGGATGCAAGATTTTAATATTTCAAATAACATTGGTTGTTTTTATCAACCATTCTGGATTGTTTGATCAATTACTTTTAATAGCTCTTTCTTAATAGCATTTTTCATTATTCCTCCTATCTTCCTAGTATATTATTTATGGCAAGCAATATTTACGTAAACTATTGCCATCAAATACTTTGTAAACATGGTCAGAATATTTGTCAGTCATCTCACTTGAATTTAAAAAATAAGGGCTGGTATAAAATGGTCACTTATGTAATATTAGATTAATCCAGTAACGTCTTCCAAGAACTCTATGAACAAACAGTTTTATAAAGTGAAAACTGAAAAGTACAATGCACCTCTTACAGTCAAAAATTTTATCTCAAACAAGATGGATGCAGGAACCACATTCATAAGCCAATAATCTTTTTATTGCCATAGTTAAGACCTGTGTCTCCCCAGTTTACAGTTGAGAGCTAGTTTGCTGGCCTACAGAATTTCAGTGCTCTATTTTGGTCCACTCCCACTTACGTTAGATTTTAGATGCCCTTATGGTTTCATCACTGCTATTATATCCAACTGTTCGGACTGTTATTTTGGTTTCTGCTGTAGCTCTGACTTATTACTCCTGGATGCAAGCCATAAGGTGATGGAAAATGCAGAGGTGGCACCTTTGATGTTGCTTGTATTGTTAAATAGACTTCCTGTGGGCCAGACAGAGACTTGGGAGCTGATAGCAGCAACTGTTTTTTTAAAGAAAATGCTGTGTTAATAGTGCTGACTTACAGATTTTCCCTGTTGTTATCTATACAGTTTGACCTTTGTATATATAAATTTATAGATATAATACACTATTCAGTTTGTACATTTAGTATACATGAATTCTGGCTAAATACTGACTCTGTTTTATCCCTTTTTCTTTCAAACTTCCATCAAGGTTCAAAATCCCAATTATAGATTTTATTATTTCCATTCTTCTCTTTTTATGGCTAAACTGTTTTCCCCACTGATCTCCCTCAATGAACAAATCAGTATAACCATAAAAACAAGACTAAAATTGAAGATTGAATAACAATTGAATAGCAATTCAATTGGACATTTGAATACAGAAAGAATCTGTTAACTGATCTATAGTGTCTTCGAAAGTACAGATCACAAAATCAGAACCTTATGTTTTCACTCATAGCTTTGCCTTCATATTAATGGGTATTCATATTACATGTTATTTGATGCGCAGCAACTCTTACTGAAGTCTAAATGACACAGCCCTTCTGAAACATGAGGGCACTAATTCAGTAACATGCTATTAAAAATCTTGACTTAGATTTTATGTAGATATTTCAGTTTTACTTCATGTTTGTTATCCATTTTCTTTTAAATTGGTATTGAATTGGTAGTAGCGAATGTATTAGCCTCTTTTGAAGGCTTTTCAGTTTATCTTCCTTTCTTTCACAGAATCACAGAGGGTGGAGGTTCAAAAGCACCTCTGGAGATCGTATTGTCCCACCACTCTGCTCAAGCAGGGTCAGCCAGAGCAGGTTGACCAGGGCCACGTCCAGACTGTCTTTTAGTATCTGCATGAACACGGACTTCACTATCTCTCTAAGAAACCTCTTCCAGGTTTGTTCACTCTCATAGTAAAACGGTGTTTGTGTTCACAGGGAATTTCATGTGCTTTAATTTGTGTCCATTGCAGCTTGCCGTATCTCTGGCACTATATCTTCATTCTTTACTGCTAAGTGCTTATACACCAGCATAATATTCCCTTGAGCCTTCTCTGCTCCAGGCTGAACATCCACAGTTCACACAGCTTCTCTTTTCAAGAAAGATGCTCCTGTCACTTAATCACCTTTGTGGCCCTTTGCTATGCTTGCTTTATTAAGTTCATGTCTTTACTGTCTCAGGTAGCTCAGAACTGAACACAGCACTCCAGATGAGTCATACTGCACATGACATTTTACTGCGGTCTACCAAAAGCTCTGCTCTGGGAGCAACATAATTCTTTTCACCACACAAATAATTCTCTTAACAGCAGTCAAGTTTCTGATAAGGTTATTGTTATTCTTTGTATACTTGTGGAACCAATGGTCTTGACTGGATCACTGATGCTCAAATGGAGAATTACACGAAGAGCCTTAATTTAGTACATATACATTCTTATTCCTTTCTTCATCAGGAACCTGATATTCAATTCTCAACTTGCAAGTGTAGGCAAAATGTGCTTTTATCTACAGAAAAATAGGGTGCAGTCTGGAGAAGCTGAATAATTCACTGATGATCAGTCTTGGCTACAGTGATGAATATTTATCATTTTCCTTTAACAACTGTATTTAAAGAATCTCCTTCTTGCTTTTGATGATTCATATCTAAAAAGAACTCAACTGCTTTCTCATCTCTTATTAATGATGGACAACACTTGTTTGAAATATTTTTCTACTGCTTCCCAGAGTTTTACTGTTCTGAGATTATAGGCAACCTGTTCATACAGCTTCAACAAAATTCCCCTTTTCTCAGGGGGAGTTTCCACATGACTACAATAAATACTAGTGAATTAGAGTTCTTCTCATAAGCCTGTACAGTTTCTAGTATACTCAGTCTATATAGAACACATTTTAATTATATAGATACTGAAGTTTAAGTCATGCCTTTCCAGAATTCATTGTTGCACCTAGCTAAATAACTGGAAGTTTTCCACTAAGGACTTCAAAAATGAACTCTGTAGATTATTAGGGTTAGTTTTGACAATGTGTGTTACTCCTGTGCCACTTTGAAGTCCTAACCTATATAGTTCCATCACGGAGTCTGTAGTCTAAATCCAGGTTCCTGGAATAAAACCTTCAGTTTGCTAGCTTTCTCCTCTCTCTTGGTAGTAAGTTTAGCAGACACAACACAGTCTTTCCAAAACATAAATATAGGAGATAACAAAGAAAAATCTCTCTACATGAGACATTTCCCTAAATAACAAAGAAAAATCTCTAGACATCAGATATTTCCCTAAATTTATCCTTTAACTACAGGCAAATAAAGGACATTGTGTAAAGATGTCTTTCAGTACTTTGGCCTCTCCAGAAGTTATGTTTTAAAAAGTTTCCAGAAAACTGGTCAGAGCAGGTCAGTAGACCTTGCATGCTCTCATACCTATTATAAACATGATTACACAGAGTAAGGGAATATTGTTTTAATATCTTTTTAAATTTAAATGCTTATAAAGTTCAGAAAACTTCTTTGAATTTCTCATGGGAAATAGTTGTTCTTTTGGAGTCTGAATAGCTGCAGAGCTCATTACCACTTAGTATTAATGAAGGAAGTTCTGTTTCAATTTTTACTTAGGGTTTTTTCTGGGTTTTTTTGTGTTTTTTTTTTTCCTGCACATGAAAAAGATGTACAATTCTTAATTTTCAGCACTCTGGCCCTTAATCAGGTTGGTCCTTCAACATCTACTTTGTTTTAAGTAGGTAGGTACTTAACAGCTTTCTCAAATAGGTCACTTTCCTAAATGATTAAACATATGCCCAAATAAAGTTAGCCATTTTTGAGCTAGAATAATGTATTTGGTTTAACTTTTCAGTAGAGTGCATGGAATGAATAGAACACTTTTCTTTTTTTGGCACGCATAGATCAACTCAAGTTCCATAACTAAACACCTGAGGACAGAACTACTTCGTTTTTTCCATCAAACACGTTTCCCAAGGGGTTTTTTTCTGGACATTCCTCATCTCTGGCTTTGTTACCCCCGCATAGCTACAGTCAAAACTTCCTATAGACTTATTCCCCCAAATATTTATTCTCTCCTGCTACTGTGAATACAAAGCCATGATTTTTAGCTGCATATCCAAAACTGTTAAGTATGAAGTGAGGAGAGGATGATGAAAGAGATAGATTTTGATAAAGGGGAATGATGATTGTTATTCTCAGTCTTCACAGGCTAGTTTTTCCAGATTCCACTAGGGAGAACAGAGATCCTGCCAGGGCTGATCAAATCCTATTAGGTTGACACTGGATATCTCTGCAATCCTTTGCTAGCTAGACTTCTTACTATTTAAATCTCTTTAATGATTTCAGAGCAGTAATGGAACAGTATGAAGAATTCACTCTCTATATATCTTTTACCTCTTTCTTTCCAGTCATGGAAATTTTGTTTCTAGTGGCTGCTGTGAAGGCAAGATTTTATTTGAGATCTTTTTTTTTAAATTATACATTGGTTCAGTAAATTGCTTTCAGATCTGCTTTACCTGTTCTTGAGTGCTTACAGCCCACAAATATTAGAAAATTATATGCATCCATCAAACTCTATGCAGTGATACTACAGGTAAATATTGAATCAGCAAGATCAATTCATTATTTCCAACAAGGTTTCAAAAAAAAAAAAAAAAAGGAAGATGGAAAATCTCCTATTAATATTAATCTCAGAGGCAATAACTGGAAGTTACTTGTTCAGTTGTGTGAATTAATTAAAACTTAGAAGATGGTACATGATTATACCACTAAATACATAGTTAGCTTTAATCAACGCTCAGATTAAAGGTGGCCTAGCTCAAAGTATCAACACTTCTCTTGAACTGTTCATCTGCAGAAGTTACTCTGTGTTAAATTCAGTAATCATATAATCAGATCGGTTATAATTCAGTATTTCAAAACAACAGCATAAATCAGTCTTAAAGTGTTGCCTGTATTAAAGATTAAGAAGTTTAATAACCTGTTATGATTTTTCACTACCATTTTTATTCCCTTAGCTAACCATGATTTGTATCTTTTAATATGTGTGCAGTGCATCATCTTAAAAAAAAAAAATAAAATATTGCAAATAATGTGTAAAAATAAAAAAGGGAAGAAAAAGCCCCCACATTCCTTCTGATTACAATCCCTTGCGAAAATAAAATATAGAAAAATCATTCCAGTGAAATTTAGACACGATTCCTTACTAATTCTTTAATTTTTATTAATCACATGATTTATCTTCAGATTATTCCCAATGTAGTTAAGTTATTTATAATTCCCTGTATAGAATATCTTCCTAATAAAAAATACAATTCCCAATACATAATTATTTATAATTTCCAATATAGGTAATTGATTTTGCCGATATTTTAATGATTTTTTTTCAAATTTAAAATCATTCTCTTTTAGGAAGAATTAGTCCATGGTGTGCCTTAATTGTC